>JAQLOL010000013.1:21988331-22000925 GCA_029783665.1 Naso thynnoides
CTGCCCACCCCCACCCCACCCCCACCCCCAGCCTCGTTACCTCCTCTATCCTGGCTGTCAGGTAGCAGCGGCGCAGCAAAACAAAGCGAACCATGATCAGACACGAGCGTCCGCCTTCTCCACTAATGAGGGAGTGTTGCCTTGTACCGACGAGTGTGTGCAAGTGTTGGCGTGCACCCGCTAACCCGTCATTCACTATGCCTGTTCTCAAACTTCTTTCAGATCCCGGCTCCTTCAGAACTCAGGTGAGCTGCTGCTGTGCGTGTGTGTGTCCATGTTGATGTGTATACTGTCTGCCTGCGCCTGCTGCTCGCCTCCTCTCCAAAAGCTTTGCTGAACTTTGAAGACTGCTCTCTCCTGCAGCTGTTTGCCAAGGAGACTCCAATTGACTTAACTTGCTGCAGCCTACCTGACGCGAGAAACAACAATGTTTTTGCAGATTTACCCTGAGTTGTCTCTGCCGTTTGTGAAACCCCTGTGTGCTTTACTGCTGCAATGCTCGCAAGAATCCAGAAACTGGAAATTAGACTGAGCTTATATTAATTTACTTTAATAGTGGATAAAACTCCAAAGATAATCCTTACCTTTCTTCAGCAAAAACACACAACAGGGGGCAAAGTGATTCCCATGTCCTGACCGTGTTCCAGGTGTCAGACTCTGCATAGCAACTGCACAAAGAGTGCTAAACACAAAACCAGAAAGGCAAAATTAAAACTTTTTTTTTTAAACAACAGAAACTTTTCAACCACCTGCACTTGTGCAATGCACACAGAGTATGCACGAACACTTTGTGCTGTATAATTTTTATCAGTTCAAGTAGTACTATTCTATATATGAATGGAAATATTGTATTATGTCCCATTGTTTTCATGCAGTTTCCAACCCCTAGCAAACAAAAAGTGGCAATCTGCAAAAAAAAAATATATCTGTACTTGCCACAAAAGTTGCAACAGTTTTATCGGCTCTCTGCAACTTTGAAATATTTCTGCAGCAGAGGGTAACAGCAGTTTGCCAGGGGTGTCAGTGCATGTGATTTTAATAAGTTATATAGTGTCATCCTTGCCAGGCCTGCTGCATGCGGTCTGTATAGAGGAGATAGCAGACTGGGTTAAAATATTATTTGTGTATGTGCAGCAGTAGGGCGATATATTCACAGCAGTAGGAGTGCATCTATTAGTTGATTTAGTAGGCTATATGATAGTAGAGGGGGGTGTAGGTTACAGTGTCCACGTGGCGGTGATTTGTGTGTGATAGTGATAGAAAAATATTTTAAAGAATTCTCCAATGTAGATGCATGTGTTTGTTCGTCAACCTGCGTGTGCCTGTTTCCGTGTGTAACTTTCTTTGTGTGTGTTTTTCAGGTCAAAGATCGAGATCCAGGTGAGCAATTCAGAACACAACAGCAGACGTCCTCTCACACATCCTCGTCTTCCTCGCGTTTGTTTTTCCCCACCGGCATTGTTTATGTGCACAGAGACTGCTGCTCCTGAGACAAATGACCAGAAAACTCTTAAAATGCACTAATAATAAATCACATATCCTGCTGCAAGTATCAGCAGATATGAGCTTTGAAATGTTGATCGGTAAAAAAAAAAATCAACTGGCCAAGAAATGTGTTATAATAATGATGACCTCTAAAATACTTTCAAAGCGAAAGTAGAGGTCAGACAGGAGTATGACTCGAGATCGTAATCATTTTAGCGCAACTATAGTCTTGGTTTCAGAATCTTTGCACCTCAAACAACAATTTATTCATTAAGTAGCAAAGTTATCATCAGATTAGTCAGTAAAAGCTTAAACTGTGAAACAGCTTAAACTGAATTGCATTAGGAAGAAACACTGAAGTCCTGTACCCAAAAGAACATACACTGGGAAGAGACCCCTTAAATTACAGATCTATTAGTAAATATTTTGTTTTAGCCTTTTTGCATGGTAGCTTAGTAATACTATGAATTCCCTTCTGTAGATAGACACACACATGCACACATTATATGAACTAGATCAACCAGGAAAAATGTGTTTCTCTCTCTATCAGCTTGTTTGCCGGGATTAACAGTAGGTTTGCATGAATTGCTGCTGGCACGGTGTCATTATTTTCTTGGCCTGGTTTAGTTAAAAAGGAAAGTGCACAAGGTAGATATTGCTTTTGCAGCTCAGACTCAGTTTCTTACTTTTTAAAGACTAACGTAGACAGTTGAAGGTGAGTAAAACCTAAAGCTGAGTGCATAAAATAGCAGGGAACAGGAAGTGCACTGTAAATGTGGCCATTGTATATCTGCCTCCCTACCTCTGTGGCTTCCTGTCTCTCAATCTCTCCTCACTTTCTCCACCCAACAGAATATGAATAACATAGCATCCCTCGACTTGTGTGTGTGTGTGTGTGTGTATGTGTGTGCCTACACTACAGCGAGGGCCTTTAATCTCTCATAAACCTGGCTTCAACACTCATTTTTCCAGCCTCCATCCATTATGCCGCAGAAAATCATTTCTGACTGAAGACGCATTAAAATCAATAGGCATTTGATTGCCTCAGCCCTCGGCGTTTCATAATATTCCGACGCTGCTCTCTTTGTCTGTTTTCAAAGGTGCACTAACACTTGGCTTGTCCTTGTGTGGATAGGAATGCAATTCATGCCCCCAAGACTCAATTCTCCATGGCCCTGTGTCTTTAGAAGTCCTATTCAGGCGAGCTAGCACATGTCAGGCTGCCAGCCTCAGTGCTACAGCACTGGAACAGACCGTGAAAGAGAAGCAAGGCAGATATAGATGTATTAGCTTTCAATACAATGTTGTTGACTGCTCCATTATTTGCCTTAAGCTTTATTCTTTTTTCATGCTCACACTTGAATTTCTCTTTCTCATATTGTGTTCCCGAGCAACACTATCACCTTACAATGCAGAGGGAGATAACCACATTTCATTTTATTGTGTCGGGCATATGAGATATGAACCTGGGATTTGTTTGGCATGGGTGGGTGCTTCATAATAGACATATTTTAATTTAATTTTAGTGATTTCTTGGTCAATAATGAGATTAAAGTTGGCTATTGTGCACCATCGTAAAGCGCAGACTGAAATCATGGCAGCAAACAAGTTTAGAATGATTAGAATGAATTTCAAGTGCCAGCGCAAACCCTTGCTGTGATGTGATAAATTGCTTGGGGAGTACTGTGCCTCAATTAATACTCACACTCATAGCAGTTGAGGAAAAAGTTTGCATACTTTGCTAAGAAAAAGGACAAAAATGGGGACAGGTAGAGCATCTTTTCAAAAGAATGCATCATGACCAAGCACAGTACAGGTCCGATGAAAAACAACACAGTCACTCTCCTTGTTTTCATCAAATCTCAATTTAAAAAAAAAAAAAAAAAAAACTTGATTAAGTGTTCTTCCTGGAGACCAGAATACATGTTGCAGCAGTAAACAGCGTTCAAACTGAAACATTTATCTTTTATCTACTTGCCTGATAATCAGCCATGCACTGTGGCTTATCTATAATATGATAATGGGTAATGGGTCCAAATGATTTGCAAGGGCAGAGCACTAGTGTCAAGGGGTGTGTTTGTGTGTATGTACACATGTATACTCCCTCTCATTATCGCCTATAATGGGGCCATGAATAGATAAGTAGAGCAAGGACACACCTTTAGAATGACAAACATGTCCATTTTTGACCTTAAGTCAAACAAATCATGCATGAACGTATACATGCAGACAGTCTAACATGGAGAGATGGGCTTTGACTTCTTAAATATGTGTTATCTCATACTCATGCATCTGCTCAAGTCTAGTTTTAAAAATAGGACAGTCAAATAAATAATAGATTAATAAAAGATTTTTGGTTTGAAAAATATCACTGTTTCGAACTAAGGGTCCACAGAAAATAATAAAAGCTAAAGTTATTAATCTCATAGTAAAACAAAAACTGTAAGTAAAGGCCAAAAAGGGTTTGGTTTTTTTTGGTTTTTTTGGATGGGGTTTCAATTTTTTTTCTTTACATAAAAGGTAAAAAAGGCAAAGTAGCTTTATTGTCATACAATGAATTATACAACGAAATTGCAAGGTTAGAGTGGAGGGTCAGTCCTGAGCCGCTACAACTGAGTGCGCCGCCATATTAGACCAACATAACCTGCATGTGAAAAACATGCATGTTTTGATGGTGGGAGGAAAGCGGCGCAGACACGGGGAGAACATGCAAACTCCACACAAAAAGGTCCCAGGTCCCTGGGTAGTGAACCCAGGACCTTCTTGCTGTGCTTCTTGCAACAGTACTAACCACTGAGCCACCATGCTAAGATTAAAAATAAGAATTTTACTTTCCAGCATATGAGCACGCACAATGAAATTGCAGTCTTCCTGTGGTGCACAATAAACAAATAATAGAGAAAACTGAAAGTTTGTTCTCGCTGAAAAGAGTTCACACCATTCTGTGGCTCACACTTAAACACTTTTTAAACTTACCATTTACCCATAGAGCTTCTTGAAGTATTTCTTTTGTTGTTGTTTCGTTTTTGTTTTTTTTTAATGAAGTGCTCGCTCAGTCTTGCTCACACTCTTCGTAGCCTCTTTTGAAAACAGTGAGAGCTAATTGTAGTCTGCCTGCAGGTCTGCCCAAGATGCTGGCAATCAGGAACTACTTTGGCGTGCCGAGCCCCACGTCTGGTCCAGCGCTCAGCATCCAGACGGGTGACATCATCGAATTAATCTGCGCAGACCTTCACAGCCCCTGGTGGCAGGTCAGAAGTCACACTATGTCTTTATCATGTCTTAACGCAGAAAAAAAATGGACCTACTGTATTTAAATCTCCCATCTTCTCTACTGTCAGTCCATCTAACCTTTTTCCTGACCTCATATTCTGTAATGGGGTAGGAATGATGTATCAGTTAGTCACTTCACTTTTTTTTTTGGGTCATAATTCAGATCTAGTATAGTCACCATGGTCTATTTTTTGTTATATGGGTTTTCAATGAATGTCCTGTGTATCAACTTCCTCATTAGTTACAGTCATGTTAGACACTATACTGTAATTTGGACATTTCATTTCTTTTAATTGTGTCAAAATAGCATTTCAGTTCTTGCTTCCAGGCTGCATGAGATAACAGAATTCTCAGCAACATGTACACACCCACTGACAATTATACACACAGATGACAATTATACACACTGCTGACAATTATACACACTGCACAGCACGTCTTATAAGGAAGTTAAGCTCCCACACACTGGAAATGTTTATTTGCTTTATTCAAGCAGTTAGTGTTACGTGACAACATGCGTGATTTAAACCACAGTGGAGGAAGAAAAATAGCTGGCCTGCTTACTGGAAATGTGATGCATTGTGGTGAAGTAGTCACATAACGTGTGTGTGACATGTGAGAGGCTCCATCCAAGTCATTAGAATGATTGTAATAGACACAAGGTAGTGTGATCAGACATGTTATGAAGAAGCCAACATAACTCAGCATACTTACTGCTAAACAGATTAAATAGATGAAGAGTTCAATTAACGCCATCTAAAATCTTAACCAGAGGCAGCTTCAGCCTCACGGCCTTCAAACATTCAATATCCATCACCTTTGTAGCCAGCAGACCATAATCATTTCTGTTCTGGGGGGTGCGTGACGAATAGAATCGATCACTGTAATTTCATTTCATTCAACAGCAACCATCTGTTTACTGTGTCAACGTATCGGGCTATAAGCATTATCGCACTGTTAGCAAGGATGCGGCAGAAAGGACAGCTTTCCACATGGACTGATAAAATGTCCTGCAGGATGCAGGGATGGGACAGTTGATATCCACAAAACCGTCAAAATGGGCTTAGCTGCTAATGTGCTACCTGTGCTGCAGAGATTATTGCTGCGTCTGAAAAGACACCCCTCCAACACAAGAGTGCAACATATGGGTGGTCTTGGACACCATAATAAAAACAAAAAAGCAGACTGACAGTCATGGTAGCAGATGTAAAGCCTTTTGCTACAGCTGCTGGCATGGTTGTAGCAAAAGGCTGACTGTACAGTAAATTTACACAAAATAATTTAATCTCTTCTCTGTATTTGAAAAAAAGCCTCATTTATGTCTGCCAAGTCAAATTGGCTGCACAAAAACGAGTCCACATGCAAATTATTACTCCTAATTTATTTAATGGACAAAGTGCTCCACCAGTCTGTAAATCACAAGCTGATTAAAAAAAAACAAAACAACAAATTGGTCAGTAAACCACCCATATCATCCTGCACAGTTTGAACAGACAAACCTCGTCAGACAAACAAGGTCAGTTCATGTTCAATGCGGATATTGTGTCAGAAGATTTTGTTAATTTATCATTGAAGGAGCCATGTTGTACCGGCTGAGGTGTGAATATGTGCTCTGCCAACACAAGTTGTCATAATTCATGGAAAGAATAGAGGTTGGTTTTTCCCTGTGCAATCTGCACAAGTCTTATTTCTAAAATCTAATCTTATTTGCATACACCAGACCATTAAGCAGTCCCACAGCTTCTGCCTGCACTGCACAGCAGCTAGCTAAGAGCATATTTGATTAGCCTGCAAGTTGGATCTGGAGAGTCTTATATCATCAGGTCAGGTCATGTCCGGTGTTTTGGTTTCAGCAGTTAACTGACAGCTGGTCAGATGTGAGGATGCTCATGGTAACCATGAGCGTGTTCTAAGAACTGGATAAATTCAGAAGCCCAAAAGTTTTCTGTGCTCTGTGTTGGTTTCCTTTTCTTTGTGGCTCACTGCACATGCTGAACCCTATCCCTAACCCTAGGCTCTGAAAAAAGTTGTACCAATCCAAATTTAAAGAGTTTTAAAAACCCACCATACAAAAAGTAATAGTGGAGCCAAACTGGCAGCAAGACCTACTGATGGCACCATATGCACCACCCTCCAGACATCAGAACTGATTTAAAGCTAGGGTAGGCAATTTATTTTTGATGTTGTCGCACAAAAATCCCATAAAACCTTTCAGCATGTCGTAATTTAGCTGGTCTGAAAGAGACTTCTGCACCTCTCCTTGGCTCTGTATTCAAACTTTAGAAAGTGAAGATCACGACAGGCACTTTTCGGTCATTTCAGAGAGCCTGTGTTCCTTTAGGCAGCTCTACGCTGCGCTTCTTAGCGACAGGTGACGCAGCTACAAGCTCATTGGCTGTTGAGACAAGTGACGCGCCTTAGGCTCTAAAACTAGACTCTCTGGTGACAAAAGTGTCTGCGAGCGACCCATCAGCTGGTTTGAACTGAATGAGATGGAGCAGTTTACTCTACTGCATCTTTCCCTGCAACCATTTCGTCTTGTCACACATCTTTAGTATAAACTGGCCTTAAAGAGAGAGCACTAATAAACAAAATAAGTCGTGAGCAATGGCAGGTCGAAGCTACGGAAAAGAAAGAGGGAGGGGAGGATGCAGCGGAGTTGCCTTCTTAGGAGTCTCGTGCTACAGCTAGCTTGATTTCCAGAAGTTGCCTAACCCAGCTTTAAAGATAGCTTGAATGCAGGTAACGGCTGAGTTTTGCAAATGAGAGATTCAAATTTGCAAAAGTGGTTCAAAATTAATACATTTAAAAAGGAGTTGGTCAAAACAAAACACATTTACATACCTAGCCAAAAGATACTAAGGTATTGCATTAGAATTTAAACATGCAGCAGCAGCCATCAAATAATGTGCACAGAAGTGTTTGTGGATTCAGACCATGTGAAGATACGACAGTGTTAAATCAGCAACAGCAGATGTTTTCTGAGTACAACAGAAAAACTTTGTATGAAGGCTTTTTCTCCCACTAATTAAAAACTTTTAATGCTGTAATATTCCACACACTCTGGTACTGTCTTCATTTAAGAGACAGAAAATTAGGGGACCCCCAACGACAATTTCATATGGAGGTTAAAGAAACTAAAATGCACAACACTCTTAATCTAAATAATTTCAGCCTCAATTTTCTTTTTAGCTCCATGAATGAATTATTGTATGTAAATCAAATATTGTGTCCATGCACAGAAAAAAGACAGCATCATCAGCCCACGGTGAATGAGAGTCAGAGGCTGATAACTACACTGTGGCCTCCAGAAACCTCCATTTATATAGACAGACTCTCCCCAGTGTTGATAAATCAAGGCACAGAGCTTAAAGAGTCCGAGGAATAAGGAACTCATCGTATTTCCCCCTTTCCTGCTCGCCATTATTTCAACAATAGTTAACTAGGGCTGTAAATTTACGCCACTCTGTGTTGCAAGCTAATTGTTCCTGAATTATGGAGACAGAGTCAGCCAGATGCACATAACACAATTATCTCTCTGTGGTTTCAGGGCAAAATCCTGTCGACGAAAGAGGTTGGCTTCTTTCCAAGCGACGCTGTGAAGCCTTGCCCATGTGTAAGCAGCATTTCCTTCTACTTCTTGCTATTAGGGCCTGTTGTTGCAGCTCACATTTGGCTCTGTGTGTTTACTAGCAGCTCAGTGAGAATGGTTGGAGACTTCTGAGGTAGGGTGAGCTATTTTACCAGACATGAGGGGAAAAACAACCCCTGGGCTTTTACGTTCCGGGAACTTGTCTCGTCAGATAGAGCTAGTTAATGTCTAATACGCTTTATCATTAATAAGTAAAGAACAGAGCCATAACTTGTAAGGAGCAAACTGTAATTAAATAATGTGCATCGTAAACTGGAGGGCAAGGAGGGAGGAGAGATGGTGTGTATTGTCCTGTTGATTTAACTGCAAATCAGCTGCTTGTTTTTGTTCTCTGTTAGCTCAAATCTCTCTATTACTAGACTGCCATGCACCATTTGACAAAAATGAAATTCACAGTGTGTGCAGCTGCTTCAGGAATATGAGCTTCCCCGTAGATAACAAACTGTAATCGCCACGTCTACACTGTTGTAAAGATAAGAGGAGCATCAAGCTGTTTTACTGGGGTTGTGCTGTGTAAAAGCACTTGTTTCACACAGGAGCAGAACATGAGCTTGAAAACAGTGCGCTGGAACTGGCACCAAGTGCATGATTTTACTGTTGTGTCAAATGAGTGAAAGCTTCATGAAAACAGAATCTCACGCCCACTTTACTCTTTGCTCCAGGTCCCGAAGCCCGTGGATTACTCCACTCAACCTTGGTATGTCCACAAAACATCTGTCTCAGTCTGAATGTGTTTAAGCAAAGGAGGTCAAAGACTTTACATGCTCCGGGAAAAGGAAAGTTTTATCAGACAGAGCAAAATATAGCAAGCGCAGATGAATAAGCAAGTTAAACAGCTATATCACACAGGTTTTGAAGGACAATATTCAGTAATCAACGGGTGCAGACAGTCTATGACCTCATGAATCATTCTATATAGATTCTAGCTCGGGTTTATTTAATTTTGGCTGTTGTTGTAGGTTCGCAGGGCCCATGGAGAGGCTCCAGGCAGAGGCAGAGCTCATCAACAGGGTCAACAGCACTTACCTGGTCCGCCATCGCAGCAGAGAGTTCACAGAGTACGCCATCAGTATAAAGTAAGTCAGTCAAGCCTGATTAGACAGCGTCGGTATCAGCAGCTCCAACTGCAGTACTGTTCTTGAATTTCATTCTATTAATGAAATATCTTTTATTTCATGACACAATCAGTGCACATATCAGGAGAGCCCTTTAGATCTATTATTATATGTTTGAAATAAGTGATGAAAAATAGAAATTGGGTAACGCTTACTTAAAACATCTATAATGCATTATGAACATACTAAATGCGTTATGATGTGTTATATATGTTCAGAATGTGTTGTAATGCATTATACAGACAGGCTTTATAGAAAGTGTTACTTGATAAACATTGTTTATCAAGTAAGAATTACAGGCTTGTCTCGGGGCCGGCTGTCAAGAATCATCCGTTTTTATTCTTTTTCTTTAACAAGACAGAGTAGTTGCAGACAGACAGAAAAAACTGTCTGCAAAATTCTTCAGATACCTTTAGCAAAACCACAGTATTGACCCGAAGTAACTCCTGGCTGTACTAGATAACTTGACGGACCCATTAATAGTTTCTTTGCAGGGTGATGGGCTGCACCTCTGAGGCCGAGGCTGTGGTTAACCACAGTGATGTTCATGGAGCAGGGTCTCAGTTAAGGCACATGTAGTAAATACTTATGGCTTGACCTTAAAACCCAGAAAAAACAACATTATTGGCTGTTAATTAAAATCATGCACCAGTTCTTATCTTGGTAACGACAAATTAAGCTTGTGAGCATTACCATTGGTCATAACTGATCTCTATGCATAAGATAAATGGAATCAGTCGGTGCGTGCATAAATCAGTGCATAAAGTGAAAAGAAGCCTATCGTCTTTGCAGTTTCTGTCTGTTGTTGAGTCTGTAAGCAAGGGAAACATTACTTTAAAGTTCATTTCAATTTTTTAGACTTTTTTTCCTCCTCGCAGAACAAACTGCTCTCAGTGCCACTTAGTTCCTTCTGCACTTCAGTCTTAATTGCTTGTGTTCACACAGATGTGTTCCTCTGAGCAGAGCAGAGAATGACTGCAAGATTGTACAAGGTTATTAAAACCTCTGCATGAAAGAGAGGCAGGGTGGAAAAGAGAAGCCTTCATCGAGGAAACAACATTTAAAAAGTATTATTCACAGAAGGAAATGCCCTCTGCCACACTCTGTTTCTTATAGTGGAACTGGCAGACGGTTCTTGATGATTGTGTCCAAATGGCCAATAGATCCCAGTTCTGTATGAAATCAGCTCTAACATTTAAAAAAAGACCCTATTCCTTAAAAGTATAGGCAGCCTCCTGCATAGTTCTGGCCACACACTATTGAGAGGAAATCCCTTTTGGATCTAAAGGTTTACATTTTTGAAATTTGAAAGTCTTCACGTCAGTACGTCATTTGTGTCATTTCAAGTTAAATTTTAACCTGGCTCTGTCCAAGGACTTAAAAAAGTCCAAGCACTAGCACCATATAAACTTACTCAGCAACATGCCATTTTATTGTTTGTTAAAGTGAAAAAAAATACAGTCGTTTAATGTGATCTGTTGCGTAAAACCACAAGATGTAACTTTTACACATAGTTTTTAAAATTATTCAAACAATTAAATATTAATTACAGGACAGAGATCTTGGCATTAGATGGGGTCATGCTAGCTCCCCCATTCCAGACATTTTGCAGGCTAAGCTAACTGCCGCACTCTGTAGGTTTATGTATGTCATACAGATATGAGATTGGCATTGATTTGCTCAACTAATTGCCAGCCAGAAAATTTGTATGATCAAAAAATCTAACTTTTCTTGCCCAGACTTTACCAATAAAATTAGCACCTTTGAGCATTAGCATTAAAGTTAAGGTGCTCCTTTAAGTTAATAAAATTGAGTCAGGTCAAATTAAACCCATCCCAGCTGAGTCTTAGAGGGCCTGAAGGTTTAAAAAGAAGGAGGAAAAAAAGTGCTTTGTTGGTTTTTTTGCCACACAAGTGCTCTGTAATTAGCTGTACATTGTTCTGCGATGCTGTGCAAAATAAGCAGTTATGAAGCATCAGTGTAAGAGACAGATATCTTCAATTTTTGCACATCGGTCCATAACTTTCACCATTCTCCAACCTCGGAGTCCTGTCAGCCACCCAATGAATGCAACGCAGAGTAGCCTATGTGGTGGAGGTTGGGGTGGGACGGTGAGCAGGGCGCATTTTCTCCCAACCACCACATCATTCACGTGTCACAAACCTTTGGGACCCTATGCATTACAGCGACGGCCGTGCTCTCCACAGGGGCCAGAGGCCGGCCACCGATCGATGGCAGTGATCAGGGAGGGAAATTACACTCATAACTTATTCAATGGCCCACAGGTACAACAACGACGTGAAGCACATAAAGATTCTGACCAAGGAGGGCTGCTTCTACATCGCAGAGAACAAGAAGTTCAGGAGCATATTAGTGAGTCTTTTTCAGCCTCTTTTATTTTTTAAATTCCACCACCGCAATTCATAAATAAATCATCATGTTGGCTTAATGAAGTGTCAGAACCTGAATTTTATTTTAGCAGCGTGCACGAAAATAGCCGTGATTAGAGATGTGTTTATACTGGCCCGAGGGCTTCAGCATTATAGATAAGTGCGGTGCATATTGGAAGGGTTCACCAGTTTTATTTATGCCAGAACTGTATTTTCTGGTTCTTAAATTTGCTAAAAACAGGTCTTTGAGAGTAATATTTGAACACTGGTGTGCATCAAAGCAGTTTAAATAACATGTAATTTAGCTGCATTTTAGACTGTCAGGAGGCCTGATCACAAGTTCTGTTCAGCGTGGTTGTAAATTAGTTCAGCTTTCATAACATTGCATAATTCCCCCACATGATTTTTACACATTGTGCAGTTGGTGTTTTTACATCTACAGCAGGTGATAAAAGTCACAGGGACTGTGGTGATTAAAGTTAGTTTTCAAGCAAACGTAATAAAACATTAATGTGCCACGTGTGTGGTTTAAAAGCTGATCTGTAGGAGAAAAATGACATGTAGTAAACACAAGCAAATAAGCACATATGAATGAATTGCTTATTTTTGTGTGTGTGTGTGTGTGTGTGTGTGTGTGTGTGTGTGTGTGTGTGTGTGTGTGTGTGTGTGTGTGTGTGTG
>JAQLOL010000013.1:22026979-22042740 GCA_029783665.1 Naso thynnoides
CATAGAATACTATAATAACTATGGATGACTATCAAAAATGATTTGAAAGAACAAATTCTTTTTTTTTTGGTATTCATTCAATATCAACATGCAAAGATGATTGCTGGGTAAAAAAAAAAAAAAGTATAAAAGGTACTTTAAAAGGTATAAAGTCAAAATGCTAAACCTAACTACCTTACTACAACTATAGCTCCAGTGAACTTCTCTGTCTTACCGCCATTTTGTTCACCATAAACTTTAATGAAAACAAATATAATGAATTACATAATGTTCTACAGGAAGCTCAAGAGAAATGTAGCTTAGCTTAGTGAGTTACAACAATACGCTCAGCTTTTTGAATGATCCATTTCTTTTGTTCCTCTCCCCTTCTTACATTCACTATTTATTTCAGGATAAGCACATCTGTCAAAGCTTTGAAATCAGTCCAATATGTAGCAATCAAAGTAATATGTAGCCTAAAGAACAACACTAAACACAAGTGCAAATAAATATTTGGGCTTATCTCAAACTTTAACACTACTCGGTGTTTACTCTCAACATCCTTACCGTCATATCAAAGTAGCAGAACAGGCCCAGTTAACAAGCCACCATTACTGGAAACCTGCTAACAGCTTTTTAGTCTATAGGTGTTCTTGTTCATCAGCAGTAAAAGGATGGACGCCGCCGCTGCTGTTTATTTTTTACATACCAACTGCACGGAAAACAGATACAAGCTAAGCCAAACATGCTACAGCATCTTTGCATGATTCATCTGATAACTCATGGCGAACTATGGGATCGTATTAATGCTTTCATCGTATGGAAGTGGGTGCGGTTTGGTCAAAACTGGGTGGGAAAATGAAGTGATAAGACCATCCAGAGTGCAATGCAGTTGCAGAATTTTCACATGAAAAGGGGTTCAGTTGGTTGTAAGTCTTTGTTTTAGGGATTCAGCGTGGATAAGTGTGGATGTAGCCAAAAAACAAAGTTCATGCGAATGCAAATTTACAGTCATGCATATAGTAACAAACACTGTTCAACAAAACTGTCAAGATGGGAAGAAAACTTAACAAAACTGAACAAAAACATAGTTATACTGCCTCCTGATTTACTTGTTGTTTTCTATAACTGATTAAATTCTGCTCACAAAGCAGATGTTGATGTGAATTTATACAGAAGGATTTTGTACATAATGAATAATCTCATCAGCTGGTGAGAGAGAACCTCCAGGCCCCTGATAACTTGTTGAGCAGCTAACAGCGACTCATTTGAAACAGTTTTGACAGCTGCTCTAATTCTTTGTAGCGACAACATTCACCTACGGAAACACAGAGGCCCAGAGGCAGCATACACTGATGACGATCTAATAAATTAAACTCAATTAATTACCATGTTTAGCATAATTCTGGAGTTTAACAAAGGTCTTTGTGGTAGATGTATGCATTACGACAATTATTCATTTTGATGAGCGGGGATTATAAATGAGGCAATTAACATGCTGTCAGATTGGCAGGGAAAGAGCCTCGCTGCTCACTCTCTGAATACTATTTTTTGCATGTAAACTTCAGACTGAGTGCAGTGGCGGCGACTGGTGTCACGCTGTCAGATGGGGAGGGCTGAGGGTCAGCTGGGTGCTGGAGTGATTGGGCCAGCAGTGAACAGTTGACCCCATCAAAAACACAGAGGCTGAGTTAAAGTGAAGATGCAGTGTCCTTCCATTCTCTCAGGTTAACCTGATTTAACTCAACAACAACAGTAGTGCCACACACACACAAACACACACACACACACACACTCTTCTAGGATATTAAACCCCGCCTTTCTTCACTTCACATCGGCATAGACACACAAACATAGAAACACAGAAACAGGCACGCATACAAACTGGCTGCCAGCGAGTTAAGTCCCCAGGCGAGAGCTGGAGCTGCGGAGAGGGGGAACACATTAGCCTAATAAGGGCCATCTGGTGGCCATTCATTAACTTGACCATCCTTGAAGTCCCTGACCCAAAATGTCATTTTTCACTTCGCTGAGGAATCTGTTAGGTGACAAGATGAGCTTGGGCCAAATTACCAAAGATGGAAAACGTGAGTGAAAAAGGCAGAAACAAGAGAGAGTGAGGGAGCAGTGAAAGATGAGAGCTGTGGAGGAGGACTGGTGGTGGAGCTGGGAGAAAAGCGAGTCAGAGAAAATTAAAGGTCTGACAGAGAGTGGGAGCATGATTGAGGCCAGAAAGGAAATTTAATTAGCGGATATTGTACACACGCTGAGCTTATCCGAAGCCTCAGTGACACAGTAAAACAGTAAAAACGTTAGCTAATTGTCCATATCATCATAGACACCTATTCAACAACAGTGTCCTAACATTGGACTTTCTAAAAAAAACAAAAAAACAAACTAATTTCAAAAACCTCATTACTTTTACCTCATGGACAAACATCTTTTTTTAAACCTTAAAATCAGTCTTTTCTCTCAATGTCCTACCCAAATGTCCACTTAAGGTTCAGTAATGTTTAACATTAAATACACATATTGGTTCGGATAATGCCCCTAGTCTCCAACACAAGGAAATGCATTTCCTCATGGAATATTAGAGGCTGATATGGTTACATATTTTAAGTCCATATTTAATATCAAACTGATTAGTCTGACTATTTCATGTTAAACTGAACAGATGATCTGACTGCTTTTCTTATTGAAGTGATGAAGATGATCTGACTGTATGCAGCATTATAGTGTAACCACCTCAAAATAACATTCAGATTCACTATGTGTCAGAACTATAAAGTAATTCTTTAAATTTTACAAATTCACTTGACAATCCATGAGCAGCTTAATTAAAAAAAATAGCCCATAAGCTGCAGCAGCTTGTTAGCAGAGCTATAGCACACTGTCATACAGTCTCTATGAAATCAATCTCAAAAAGTTACATTTCTTTGAACGTAGGCCTACCCAAGGCAGATTCTGGACTGAAATATTAAGCAGGGAGGAGTTTCGCCGGCACATCAGATATAATGTAGATTCCAATAGGAATAAATTTATTTCCAGTTGACTTGTTTCCATACACATACTGTATGTAAGTGGAAACGAGGCATGACACCCTCTACCACCTCAGGAAATCACCAGGGCAGTGTAAACAGTAGTTCAAGTGTGATCAGATTGTGACACAGCCAAAGAAGAAGAGTAAGAGCGAGATATGAAGAAGTCAAGTGAATAAACTCAGATTGCTGATTTCCTTCAAACATAATTCTCCATCCACATCTTGCTGCCTCACAACCACCGTCATTAAAACAGCGCTGCTTCTCTTTTATGATAACAATCTTCCCCGGCGGCGCCATGTTTGTTGTCACTGTCATGGTGGGAGGACCTTTTTCTCTACGTTTTGAGCAGAAGCAGAATTACAGGCAAATTCATTTGAACTGTCACCTAATGGATTTATTGTGAAAAATCAATGCCAACCTAAATAACGCGTGGATGTACGGTATGTGGGCAGTGACAGTTACAACGTCTGAAACAGACGTGTTTAATTACGTACGTAAAAGAATGATCCTTAAACGCAGGAAATGCTCTGTGAAAATTTAAGGCGACAAAGTGGATGAAGAGACTTGACAGATGCCTCTGTAGTGCAGCTCAGACCTTGAGTGACACTCATTTGGTGCCATGATAAGTGATTTTTAAATGAGTGTATGCTGGCACACGTGAGAGGCAAAGCCCTCATGCAACAGGGGGTCAGCACGGGTTTAATCAAGCTGTCTGATTAGATGCATGCACGGAGAAGCACCTTTCTGTCTCAAACCGCAACACTCCCCAAAGTCATATGCAAATTTATCCTACTGTTTTTTACTGCCAAAAATTCTTTAAAGTGGTAATGTAAGTGATCGGTCTTTTTTTGTCTTTTATCCTTGGTGCTCAGAGGTTTGTGATTTTGCTCTGGGGGCAACAGAGATCAGCAGCGAGCAGATAAATGTGTTTTTATTTAAAACATTTATTGCTATCTATGTTCAAGGTTATTCTACTATACTCTAATGAACAGGATCAGTTTTGGTAAAGCAGGCAACAAGAAGAGGACAATTTTCTCTCATTAGAGCCTTATGGAGGTAAAATGTTGCACAACAGTTATCCTTTATTAGGCATACACACACACACACACACACACACACACACACACACACGCGCACTCAATACTTCGTTATTCATGGTGTGTGTATGATAAATGTGTGGAGCATGTGAGTGACAGTCTCTGTGGGTGTTCATTGTCTGGTCTAATATGATCTTGGACTGGTACATAATACATATGTCATTGTTCTCAGTGTTTTTTCAGTGCCATTCAGTATGTTTTCTCTTTCCTTGTGGATCAAATGCATTTTTCTTAAGACGCCTCTGCCCTGGTCTTGAGAAAGTCGAAGAACCTTGAAATCTTCTTTGTTTTGCAAACCCAGCCATGTGACAAGTGAAATGTATGGATGTGGAGCATTACAATGATTTACAATGTCTAGCTCATGACATTTCAAGAAGTCAATATGACTTTGTATTTACTGTATTTACCCTTATGCTACTACTTTAAATACAAAAGTTTGTGAATGTATTCTTTCTCCCAAAATCACAATCAGCTCCTTAACTTTGTGGATAATTAGCAGTTTTGTTCTTTCTGCACCACTTTGCAAGACTGTTGATTGCTTTTAGATATAAACTCAGCAGTCAAAAGTGTAGAGAGTGAACAGGAGGGGGCTGAATACACAACACAATGCTCAACAAACTCTGTTTTCTCACACAGCCGACTGCAGCAGCCCTGTTTTTTCCAAGATTTTGGCCTCTGTCTGAGACGCTCTGTTTTAGCTCCTGCCCCGCCTCTAAAGGCTCACTTTGCTTTGATTGCCCAGTTCAAACACACACCTTCCAGATAAACCTATAGTAAAGCCCAGCACACTGTGACACACTAGCGGTCTGAGATTAAAAAAAAAAAAAAAACTGATGAGAATGGAGCGTTCAGAGCCATTAGAAACAGTCCACAGGAATTTCCACTACATACCCAAACCTCATTATTTCATACCTTGGCATCATTTAAAATGGAAATCCGGCTTTGTAACATCATTTATAGGTTGAAAGAGACTGAAAAGCAAAATATATCCTCTTAAAGCTTTTGAGAAGTAAATCCAAAGTTGGTTAGTAAGGACCTTGTTTTCTCTTTTGCCATATTTGAGTGAGCCAATACTGAAGCAGGGAAAAAAAAAAAAAAAAAAAAGATGGAATGTGGAGAGTGCAAATTTTTTCAACAGCGCCACCCAATGAAAGGTGGCATTACCATAAACAACTAAGTAACCAAGAAAACGCCACAACAAGATATTCAGATTTCGGAATAAAAGTGTTCTGCTATTTTAATTAAACAATAAATTCTGGACAACATACACCTTTTAAGAACATCGTCATTGACAACTGCAAATGAAAAATCATTTTTTAAAGCTTTTTCTTGAGACTCCCCAGAATTTGGCAGTTGAGGCTTTTAAGGGGTCTCAGACCATCCAAGACTCCCCATATTTGCCACCTTGTTTGCTGCAACCCACATGAATGAATGAATATCTTGAGCTGCTGAATGGGGGCTGTACAGCCACAGTTTGCTACCAACGTGACTAAACCAGTATTAGATATTCAATTAGTGGTTGGAATCAAAATTCTGGCAACACACGATTGACCAACACAGATGCTTACATGTTAGTTCAATACTTAATTTCAGCGTGACATTGCTTTAACACAAAAAAATGACAACTGCCATCATGGTAAGCTAAGATATATTTATATCTTCATCACCAAAGTCGGAGCAAACCAAAGCTGTGCAGGAGACTTTACAGCAAACATGCCATGCATAATTATTTCACTCACACACCTGTTTGTGTCCTTGGGGATAAGCGAAAGCAAAAAAGGTATTTTCTGCTCAGAGACAGCTCCTTAATGAAGGTCTTCCTAGGCAACAATCTAGGTTACTGACTGCATTTGCTCATCAGTGTAAACCATGAGGAGAGATTCTCAGTTGGTTGAAAACGGGTTTCAGGAAACAAAAATGTCTTACATATAGGCTCATTGTCCTTTTTTTCCTCTTTACTATAGACTTCAAAAGATGAAGTTCAAAGTTAAAAGGACTTCACACTGGTGTCAGTACTTCCTGTATTGTATCTTTAAGACAAACTTCTCCTCAAAGGAGCTTCATAAATGAAACCATTTTATCCATGCTATTTTCTGCACAGGCCTGCATTTGTTGGAGTAATCATGCTAGCACTGACGTGGCTTGCTCAAGGGCACTTTTAATTCCAGTAGATGAAAAGCAAAGAGGGGGTTTTCATTTCCCTGTTTGCAGCTGCTGAGCTGCCAACTAACACACTGCGCTATCCAAACCCTGGAGGTTGCCCAATGGTCCACTTGCCAGGCCGAAGGACTTTTAGCCACATTTGTCTCTTTACCATCCAGTAAACCCGTTTGTTTGATTCACTGCCAGAGCCTTTGCACAGATATTCCCATTAGCTGGGCTGGACCACAGTACAGCTGATTAGCCCATCCTTATTAAAGCTGCAGGGATGCCAGCCGTGGAGCAAACTGTATTTACTGCTCCAGAGATGTTCTTTTGTTCTCCCAATAAAAAGAGATACAGGAATGTTGGCTAATGATGGCACAGATGACCATCTTGGCCCTCATTTGTAGTTAGCCGGCAGCACGAGGCTTCCCTCCCTCCCTCAGTCAGTCACCTTTTTCCTCCTAGCCCCCAATACATAGTCCACCTGCAGAAACATCAAAGATAGCAGGAATTAGCCTGCCTCTTTGAAGGTGAACAGTGCTACAGTGATGCTGATTCTCTAACCTCCATCTCTCTCTTTAAAGTGAAAGAAACTTCAGATGAACATATCACTGTCTGTCAAGTGTGGCCTCATTTTTCCTCAAACAACCTGAGAAAAACAAACATTAAAGAAGGTGGTAGCTAGCTAGCATGGTCCTACATAGAAAATCCATAAAGCTATGACTGACAAGTGCTCTATCACTGAGTGATTTAATAAAAGGCATTAAAAATCAGTCAAATAACATGTCTTTGAATTTTCGTTCACTGTGGCTTACAAAAGCTAAAGACGTAGGCTTCACAAGTCTGAAACGGCTTTTGCACATGAGATGTTTTGCCACAGGCATGGCACTGAATCAATTCTTTTTCTGACGAGACAGCCGTCTCTGGTCTTATTAGAGCAACACAGACAACAGTGAACATTTGTATAACTTCCTTTGAGGGGAGATGATGTGGATAAATACCTGCGCGAAAAATTCCTGTTGAAACAAGTCCGCCCTAGAGTATACATTAACTGATTGACTTAAGCAGCTTTTTTTATGATGACTGAAAAAGTGGGGATCACATATGTAACTGTGCCAGATGAGGAATCACAGACTTGTCACTCCACCAGAACACACTAATATCCCATTTAAACACATGTGAGAGTAAACAAACCAATGCTCCAGTCCAGAAGGTGGCGGATCGGTGACCAGTGTACGCTAATTGACTGCCCGCAGAGTCGGCCCGAAAAAATCTAACATGTTTGATGCGCTCCATGTCTGGAGAAGTCAATTCTCTTCACACACTTGCCGATTTGAGTCTGTGCCTCTCATTCACTTACAGATTTCTGTGCCAACTTTCCCCTCTAACTGGCCTCAACTTGTGCTGGTGCGGACTAGGGCGGAGTCATCAGGATTGGGAATCCTACAGAAAATTCTGTCTAAAGTTGTGTAATTTATCCCCAGCTTCACATCTTTGATTCATTTAAATTAGCTGGTTACTGTGTCCGACAACAATTCTGACAAAGGATTACACTTACTTTTTAGGAATATTTAATACGATAAGTTGAAAAATGAGTTGAGATTAAGGTAGAAAACAAAACCGGTGGTGTTTTACAGGACTTTTATGCCTCCAAGCTAGCGAAAATTAAGGCAGAATTATATGAAATCCATTTTGACTCAAGGATTAACTAAATACATTTTAATGGTTGATAATCAATGTCACTGACCCATCCTTGCGAACATAACATCTCAGGGAGGCCTTGAGTGAAAATATAATTTGTGGCTCAAACATCCACTTGGATTCAAGGATGAACTAATTAAAGTTTGTTGAGCCATAACTCAAGAGCTCATAATCTCAATTATGACGTCCATTAATTGGTCCAATATGATGGAATGACGACGTACTCTATATCTAAAAAGGTTAAAAGTCAACTTTACTGTTTACTTCATAATGTTCTTTTGAAAAAAGAAAAAAAAAAAACATGGATATTATTTAACACCAAAACCCAAAATAGAAAATGACAGTTGTGACCATATTTCACATTTGCTAAGATACCGAACTGGTGACTCTAATCTTGAAACTATTCTGAATGTTTAGATATCTTGTTCTGTTGGGTTAAAAATTTGTTTGAAACATTTAAGATGTAGAATTTTGCTTCTTTGCCACAACATGCACATTTGTCGCGTTCCACTTCTCCACAGCTCACTGGTTTTCCTGACAATGAGCTTAAGGTGTCTTGGCACCATACGCTCTCTTATCAGTATCTGCACTATAAAAATAGTCTCTCAGTAAACACAGCATGTTTCTCTTTATTATGAATGTCAATATGGTGCTAAGTTCCATTTCACTAGACGTGGGCATGCGCTTTTTTTTTTATGGCCGTGAGCTCTGTGACTTTTTCTTTTGACCGTGTGTTTGTTCAGTCTATCAGTGTATCAGAGCGTTGACTCTGTGGTTGCTCATGCTGTTTGTCCACAGCACACACTACATCTGTGGAAAACGGCCAGTGTGTACTCAGGTTGATACTCTCCACACAATGCTGGGAAGAGCATGACACAGAAAACAAACAGTCTGTTACTTCAAAATCTGAGCACTTCTATATGCACTCGTTTCATTTTTGACTTTGACGGGAGAATCTAACAGAGCAAAGTGTAATGTGAGACCGCTTTGTTCAATTTGTTCTCAGGAAGACTCACAGTGGAAATTCTTTGAGGTCAGCTGTGCTGTATCTAAACACTTACGCATGTATTTGGCAGCGAATAACCGCAAAGGTTTTTTCAGATTAAACAAGTGAATATACAACTAGGAGTAGTGACTTCATCAAGAAACTTAAATTATACACAAGTTCTTTTAAAAAAAAAAAAAAAAAAAAAATCAGAGTGCTGCTCAACTGTGACACATGTTTGAAAAGGTCAATGTGACTTCTGGGCTTTTTAAAGGCTCTGCTCAACCTTACTCCACCCACACAGGTGTCTCCACTTTAGCCTGATTAGACCTTTTCCAGACTGTGTGAGCATGTGCTCAACATCTTCCTCACAATCTTGCATGTTGTACGCGTTAAGGCAGGACCATGTGAATCCCATTCTTATATTTAAATCGGTAGTTGTGAAGTCATGTCGCAGCAGTGAACTCAATTACCCAGAATAAGATGTGAGGTCCTTTAATAAAAGCACGGTTGGTTAGTTGAACTTTTTCAGGGAGCCAAAGAGCACAGGTGGATGTCGTTAGCTGTGATTACATTAGAGTTGAGAAGTAATGGAGAACAAACACTTCAGTATCGTACTTAAGTAGATTTTTTCAGGTATCTGTACTTGAGTATTTATTTTTCTGACAACTTTTTACTTTTACTCCCTACATTTGTATGCAAATATCTTTCAAAACAGGCTCATTACTTTACCGTAAATGCTTTTTGACATTCTGGGAATGATGCTCAACAATGAGGTAATTTTCTGGTTTGTTTCAGAACAGCTTAGAAATATCCTACTGATTATACCTTTGAGTTTAATAGTCTTTGCATCATATTAATATGATGTGAGGTTCAGTCACACAGAAATGTTCTTCAGAGGGATACTTTTTACTCTGATTCTTTGAGTACATTTCAAAACCTGAACTTTATTACTTTTACTTGAGAATCCTATTCACAGCATTACTTACATTTGGTCGTGGTTCACAGTAACAGGTGGATTGTTCCATGGCGCAGGAAAAGGTTTGTCGTATCCAAACTGTCACATCAAACCTGCTTGACTCGTGTGATGGTGGCTGGCGTCGGTTCCCCTTCACTCCTGACTCTCCCTGGCATGAGAGCAGTATTTGACATCCATCAACTGTGTTGAGCCACGATGGAATTTCACTCTTTACATTTCAAACATTCCCTGCTCACAGCTGGAAAGTCATCATGCGTGTCAAGGATTTTGAAGTCCTGGGGAAAAAAGTCTGATAAAGCTTAAATCCCAGTGGTTTAACTCTGTGCCGCTGTGCAGTATTTTCACTTCAACAAGATGTCACCCCTCAGTCTCACTTATCAATCACTTTGTCTCCCATGTGTTGTCTCACTCTGCTGATGTGATGTGGCCGGTGCTGAGTAAACAGTCTGTGCTGATATTATGTGAATCACAAGTTAATGAAGAAATCTTTCATTTGTTCAGGTCTACAGAGTAATGTGCCGCAAAAGAAACGTTTTAGTGCACACAGCTCAACAGTATTTAATGGAATTGTGCTACAATAAATGCCTTTGTGGAGCTAAAAAATGTTAGATTTTTGATATTTTCTCAGACCGCTGTTTTCTGTAGTTGTCGAGTTGATTTGGTTTATTACGTATATTGCATTAATGTGATTGTCTCTGCACCTTTTAAATACATATCAAACTTACTGAAAAACATCAGTATGATAGTCATATTTTTTTTCTATAATTAAAGCTGTCTAGCTTTTAAAATATTTGATGTTTCCAAACACTACAGGAACTGAAGTAATTTGACATTTACCACATGAAAAAAATGATAAAGTCAAAATGTTACAGCTAGGTAAGACTCTCAGTGTAACACTTAATCACCAGCAGAGAGACATATTACTTTGGTAGCAACACTGTGGAAACTCTCAGGTGTCCAGGTCTCCAAAGGAATTTGTACCCTTGAAAAATGGAGCTTTGAAAGTATTCATTAGTTAGCCAAGCATTGAGATTAGCCTGCTAATGCCACGTGGTTTAAAGGGAAACATGTGGGCTGTTGAAAAAACTTATTGCCTCCTTAGCAAAACTATTTCCAAAGGGAGAAAAGTGTGGAAGTAGAACAGTTTCAGTCAAGCTCTATATAGGTGTCATGCTGTGTAGCAGCTTTAGTATCCGTTAATGGAGATTCTGTATGTCTCGTCTCAGTGTGGAAAAACCACTTAGTGCCCACTGTAGGAAAAAGAAACACTGATCAATAAGTGCTGTGTGTGGTTCAATAAGTGCATTGATCATCACACAAACAAACACATCAAAACCATGGCGGGAATAAGAGTGCTGGGGCAAGCTCAATACCCCTTAACCCGATCGAATGTAAGTCTGCTTAAGCCTGTTTTTTACTTGCCCTCTTACACAAGATCAGTTAAATAGCAGAAACTGATTGTAATCGAGGATTGAATGCTCAGAGAAGGATGCTTGCCAAAACATGCCTCTTATATTCTATGATTTTTATAGATGACTTAATTAGAGGGTGATAGAATTTTAGCAACCAAGGATAATCCATCTAAAGATAACTAAAAATGCAGTATGAATTAACTGATGATGATTCTTAGACGCACACTCTCAGGGTTTTACATGAAAGTCAATTTTTTTAATGACTGTTAAGTCTTTTTTAAATATTCAGTAATGTATTGAGATAGATGAGGATAATTCCATGGTTTTATTGTTTAAAATGTGATTTGAAAGTCGCATACCCAGTTCCTTCTGAACCAAAGCTGTTCAGTGCTACCCCAAGAAAGATTTTTCTGATTTCTCTGCAATTCTAAAGTGTCTTTCATTAGAGATGGTAGTTAATAGAAGAATGTCAGGGATAAATATTTTTCCAAACAAGGACATCTAATATGATGATTTGCCTGAGCTAAATAAACAGGAAGCCTGGATACCGATAGTGAAAGTGAATGAGGTATAGTGCCATAGTCAGTTAAACTGTCTATTGTTGTAGTCTGTAGTCTATAGTTAACTCCAGCAAAAGGTTAATGTGATGTTATTTTTGCTTAAAAATAACATTACATTATCACAGAGGAGATGCAAAAGGCAGTTAGCCAGAGCTAACTACTACATAGGCAACTTTGGGATCTGCACCAGGGGATAAAGCTGTAAAATGATCATGTAGATGCTGTTATCCTGTGTTGTGATTGAGATTCTGACCCACAGAGTGACATTAGATTTGGTGCCCAGGTCTTTACTGCTAACAGTGGGGCTACAGCCTGTTGCAGGCCGGGGATACTAACTCAAGCCACAGCTGGAACTTGTGCGGTGCTTTGCTAGCCTACAGACAGGTGAGGGGTGCTGATAGTGATTTTTGTAGAAGCTGTTAAGTAATCACATAGATTTTGTTATATAGTGTCGTGATATTAGCTATTTACATCAGTTTTAGTGCTTTTGTCCAGTGTTTTTTTTTAAACATGTTGTGAGTCCCAGGTCAACACTGCACAGATTGGTAGAATGCCTTTTACTAAAGGCTCCTATTATTCCCTACATTAGTAATCACAAAAAAAACCCCAACTAACCAAACAAACAAAAAAATAAATAAAAACAGTACGTGTCTCCTACGTTGTTATCTGTCACATCAGAACACTCCATTTATTTAATATTATGTAGTTTTCAATAACAAGGGGTTTTTGGTCTGCCAGAGCCTGAAATTCCTCTCAAAACAAACATGAAACCATCTTGTTTGAAGTGCAAAGGAAAAGGTGATAGATACACAGTTTAAATGAGATACACAGAGATTATTGAAAAACAGTCCTGTTGAGTTTTAAATTATATACAGAATTTGGCTGGATAGACATAAGGGTAATAATCAGTGGAGCTTCCATTTAAATCAGACTTGGTTTTAGAGCAGCTTTAATTGATTTTATAATGTTAATAATATGAATACGGGTTTGATTTGGTAAAAGGGTCCTTTTATAAACCCAGGGACAATTATCATCAACATTGCAGGTCCCCTCAACAAAACAACTTTTAGCTAATTTTTGGTTATTAGCTTTCTAATGTCCACTTTTGTGTAATCATTCCAGACTCTACAGGAACTTTGACACTGGACAAAAGAAATTTGACATTTACTCCATGAAAAAAGTTGTAAAGCCAAGATATTCCAGCCAGGTAGGAATCCCAGATGTGTGACAATCACCAGCAGAGAGACATATCACCCTGGTAACATTGCTGTGGAAACTCTCAGGTGTCCTGGTCTCCAAAGGTATGTATACCTTTGAAAAATGGAGCCTTACAAGTATTCATTAGTCCACTTTTGGTTCATCTTTCTTACACTGTGATTCTCTGATGTTTTTAGCGGCTGTCTTTGAAGAGAAAGTTTTAAAAACTTTGAGTAGATGTCACAGCTCACACCAAACAGCACAGAGATAAAGACTGCAACAAGCTAGTTAGCTAAACAGGGAATTAGCAGCTAAAGAGCCACCTGTATGTCGGCCTGAATTTGCAACAACTATCTGGGATTGTGCACTAACCTTTATGGTCATATGCATTTTGCTACTCTGACTGGTTGTTTGCAGGACTGTTCAGCACAATTCAACATCTGCATCTCTCGTTTTGGTCGCTCTTATCGGTTTAAGTTCTACTCAATTTCATCCAGAGGCACTTTTGTCAGTGCCCTTTTGAAATTGAGAATAAACTGAGAGGCAGCAGAGCAACTGGCAAAAGCAATTTAATCTAGCATGCAAGACTAAATATTCTCAGCTTCCGAATGTGTCGTAGTGCATCTGCTCGGGAAAACATGAATGCCCTCAGCATGATGATGTTTGTCTGGCAACCTAACAAGCATACACTTAAAAAGAGGGACAGGAGGAGTAAGTTTGCAGACCTAATCAAGGCCAAAAACCAAAGAATGGAAATTCACAGGTGCAAGTTGTTACAGCACATTTCACAAAACAACAACTTAACAAAGTTACATTTGTTTTAGGATTTAAATAGCCAGGGTTTCTGATTTTGGAATTCCATCTTAAATGACTATCTTAATGCACTTTATACACACTAGACCTTTAATGCTAATTAGTGTAAGAAATGTTCCCCTGGTCTAATCCTTTTCGAGACTTTGACTCCCTACTAATACATTTCACTAAGTTTTTGCTACAGGGCAGGAATAAAAAAACACACTTATTGCCCCCTTAAACACTTTTCACCAGTCATTTCCACAAAGCACATTACAGGGTGGAGATAATCCAGAGGCAGTGGATGGTTTGCTCCGAGGTATTTCGGTGATGCTTCATGGTTGGGTCAGCCAACAGCTGCTCGAGGTGAGATATCTGGGATGAAGTCCTCTCCCCAAACAGCGTCAACGCTATTTTAATTCTCCACACAGTATGGTGCATTGACACCTGGGCTGAACACATGGTTAAAATTAGGGCCACTGTAGGGGACCTTGACAAACAAGTGACTTTGACTGAATTTATCAGGGCGTCCCTGAAGCCTCTCTAACACACAGCAGCGGTCGAGGAAATAGAGTTTTGTTTCTGTTTTGTGTTATCTTTAATCAGAAATTTCTGGGTTTCGCTGAATACACACAGTATTATCAAAAACTGTTCTTTCCTGAAGATTGTTTCTTTTACTGTGTATGTTATAAATGTATGCTATTGAATGTGGTACGTAAAAAATATGAACAGTATTCAGACTCGTGCCCTGAATACACATATGATGTCTGTCAATTTAAAGATAATTTTTCATATGAAGAAAGTCTATGAGTCTATGAAAGGTTGATGTATTAACTTGTTAGAATACGTAACTATAAAGACTTCATCACCAGTCACATAACTGATGTCATTACATTTTACCTCCTCTGACTCATGGAACCAACTGACTCCCCCTTTGAGTAGCTGCAGCTCTCAGCGTGACCTGATTTGTAATGATTTTCACCTCTTTTAATACTTTTCCCCTCGTCCTGGAAAAACGCTGTAAAATCTACGAAGCCATGTCTATATCGATGACAGGGACGAGACGTAGTTTACTGAACAATCTCACCAAAAACTTTGTTTTACTTTATTGTTTGACAACAAAATTGGATTTTCTGTACATGAAAAAGTAACTTATAAATTGCCAGCCATCATATGTGTAATTTAGGGCACAGGACAAACAGGATCATAAAATAATTTGTCCCTCTCTATTGACTACCAGTCATATTTTTTCAGAATTAAGGTCCCATATCTGGAAGTAAAGGGATGTGACTTAGGCACTCTATAAAATATTAAATAAAAACATTTTTTGCAAAGAAACACTAACCCTTGGAAAAAATCTGAAGCCAATAACAAAAATGATATTTTATTTCCATTTCAGTACAGGTGGTACAGCGCACTGAAGATTTTCAAAATATAAGGTTTTGAAATTAATTTGATTTGGGAATTTGGATTTGGTGGCTCTGCATCAGGCTCAAGCAAAAATATGAACAATCCAAACAATTAACTTGGCATATGCTGGAAAACAAACAAACAAAAAAAGCTTTTTTAATCTTGGTGTCCTGTAAAATTGGTTACCTTACCAAAAAAAGCTATGAAGAAATCCATCTTAGAAAGGCGCGTAGCATCTGTAGAACGTAATTTCGTTCTACTGTGTACCTCTTTGCGACCACTGTGCATTCTGCAAAAGCGAGCCATCAGGATTGTTCATAATGTACACTTCCAAGAACACACTAATCAGTTATTCGTACAGTCAAAAATACTCAAACTCCTTGATCTGTTTGAATACAAAACTGCACAAACAATGTGTATAGTAAGGAATAACATGATACCTAAAAACATACAGGAAATGTTT
>JAQLOL010000013.1:22052245-22063664 GCA_029783665.1 Naso thynnoides
TATATATATATATATATATATATATATATATATATATGTATATATATATAAAGAGAGAGAGAGAGAGAGAGAGAGAGAGAGAGAGAGAGACATAGATAGATGGACATATGATATCAGCCAATACGCTGGAATTTTTTAAGTCACTTATATTGACATTGGTCCCAAAAATCCTGTATCAGTCAAGCCCTAACTAAAACACCAACAACGGAGAAATCTATTAGTCATTGGTTTTAACGTAATGATATTATATTAAAACCAAATTACGGACCTATATTCAAAGTAAGCGTAAGAACGGTGCTGAACAGTATATTGCTGCAAATTTATCGAGGAGTCAGAGGTCTTTGATTGCTCAGCTGGAATCCTTCCTCTGGTACTTGAAGTAGGCGGATTTAAAAACATCCAGGAGGACAATAGGTTGTGTGAATTATGTGAATTAGGAAAAACTGAGAATGAATCACATTTTCTTCTGCATTGTCCATTTTATGATGAGCTCAGAACTCCTCGACTGAATGAAATATCTGTTCAACACCCAAAAATGTTTTGGGGTACAGACAATAAATTTTTTTTAACTTTTGTCTTCCTTCAATGTTTGTAGGTTGGGCTCCTTTGTTTCTAAAGCTTGGAGAAAGTGACAGGAGGGTTTATTTGTTTAGTGAGACTTGTGTATTTATGATATTACTCTGGTTTATCTGATATTTTTTCTTTTTTCCTTATATTCGTGTCTTGTAAGCATGTTTGGGCTGGGAACATTATTTGTGCATGACACAGTAATGAAATAAAGTAATAAAGTAATAAAAGTCAATCAGTCAATCAAAAATAAATCCATATTGGAGGCAGAAATACGTTTTTTCTTTCTGTAGCCTCAGCAGAGCAGATTGCAGTGCAGTCATGGCTTCATTTTTGCAGGTTGTCAGTAAAGGAGAGATTTAACACTCGTCTTTACAGAACCAAATATAACACCACGCACCATCATTCTTCTGTTGTCTCTGGCATTGCTCTTGCTATCACTTTTTCTACAAATGCTCAGTGCAGAGAACACCTTTATTTATCTCTGAGAGAACATGGTTGCAGAAGACTACTTCTTTAACCAATTAGTCTAGTGAGTAAAACTTGCTAGTTTATAAGTTTTTTGAAACATACAAATTAGTTCACACAATGACATTTGTTTGATTTTCTAATCACTGCTTTGTAGCTAATCTGACAGATAAAACTACGAATCCGTGTGACTTCCCATCTGTTTGACTTTTTCTCAGTTGTTTATGTTTAGTTACTTGTTCATGTTTAGTAACTGCTGTCGTAGAGCTCAACATTCTCAGTATTTCAGCCTGCAATGCTTCTGAATGTGTGCATGCATTCATCATGACATAGATGTGAGTCACACCAACCTATGCTTCCTATGCTTTCACCCCTCCCTTCTGTGAGGAAACACATGTTCATGCCCACAGTGTGCATTCACACAATGTACACACTGAATATATTAGTCAAACACATTCAAAAACAATGCATTTCAATGAACCTGCATTTCTGACACAAAACAATTAAAACAAAGAGATTATTCATTTTACACTGAATTTGAATCACAATGCACCTAACTTTTAGGACTTTTAAGTACTTTTATGTGCATGTTGCAAACAAACAAAAGCCAAATAATGTTTTGACATCAAGCTGGGTGCAGTGCATCCCAGAATAGTGCATTTAAGATCGACATACAAATCACATTCTAAATTTCCGAGCGTTTCATTTACCCTTTGATGAAGCCCCTCTCTCTCAATCATCTCTCATCTTAATCTACAACGGCTCTGCTGACAAAGTACAGTAATTTTTGTAGCTGCAGTGCATTGTGGTCAGAGTAGAAAACTCTCGTCTCTTTGCCCATCAATGATGGATTTCTCTTTGTACTGCTGAACCCCAAGGGCAAACAGCCGTGCCTGTAAAAAGTCTTTAGGGACATGCATCACAATCTCCTTACATTTTTAAACACTGAATTGATTATGTATCTCTTATGTATAATGTGGTTTTTGACATTTAAAATCTTCCACCTCTGTAAGCAGCATATGTCTCTGTTTTAAGCCTTAAAAACATGTGCACGACTATATTGCTCCTGAACATTTGAACCAATTTATTTTCATATAAATTACTTTATGTCTCATATTTAAAATGCTTTCCACTTTTTTTTACAGTTAATTTATTTATGTCTGGGTTGGAATGGATGTTTTCTGTGTTTATCCAGTTTTCTTGAGAAATATATCACAAAACAGATCTGGCTGCTGCACAAAATCAATTTCACAAATAGCTGCCTAATTTATTACACTTCAATTTGATTTTAGCAGAGAGATACATTTTTTTCATTAAATCAAAAGGATATTACATTTTATTTGCCAATGGGCAAATTGTTTTTCCCTTTTAAATTTTTTCTATTCATACCTAAAAATAAAAAAGACCAATTTTCTGTCAATAGATGCTTCCTCTAATTTGTTGAATTATTCATTATATAACAGATCAAGCTGTCAACTATCTTGTCTCTTAGTGAATGTGGTGCATTTATCTTGCTGTGAGTTGAGTATTTTTATCTGGTCACATTAACAGGCTCTGTGATTGGATGAATATGTCATGAAGAGCAGACACAATTTTCCACCAACTACTGACATTCTTCATAATACACTCTGCTATCATCTAACATTCACAAGAGGTAATAGGGGCCTCCACCAGAGATTAATCCTTCAAAATCATGTCACCTCACGAATGCTGAGGCACCTTATTTAGGATGCCTTTGTTAACCAGGACGGAGATTTATGCTGAGCTACAGCAGGTAGGAAATAGATGTCACTTCACTTAACCGCACTTATAAACAGTATTACACAGATGGATCATGGCTGGTCAAATTCCATTTTATCAGAATTATTAGCTGGTCTAAAAGCAAGTTCTGTGCACATAAGGCCAAAACATCCCAAACTACATGGGTGCTATAAAAAAAATCCAAAGGATTACCAGGGTTTGAAATGTTGGTTTGAAGTCTCAGTTAGTTCTTTCTTTGGCAAACAGTTGAAATTCTTCACAAGGAAATTTGCACTTTAGCACGGCTACTTCCTCAAGGTTTGTAATTGATATTTGATTTTGGAAAGAAAAAAATTTTAAAAAATTGGTGACATTCAAAAAAAAAAAAAAAAGTACAAGATTACACAGGGCATATGTTGCGAATTGGCTGGGGGGAAATACAAAACTGTGGACAGTAATAAATGGGCTGGAACTGAAAATGACCTGCGTTCTCTTAAAAAAAAATGTTAGTGTTGGATGACATTGTCCTGCTGTGGACTGGCGAGGGGGTGATGGCAACTCAAACAGATCACAGGCAGCCTGTCAAGCAGTCAATATTGACTCAGCTGTTGTTTTGTTGGTGCGCGACATGGCTGGATAACTGAGTTACTGAGCAGCATGCATCCAGCCATGCCAGTGCTTTCTCTCCATTTGAGCCGTATGGGGCACCTGCTGATATTGCATTGTTAACGCAAGCTGCAGCAACTGTGAAACGCAGGTTCAGGTGGGTTGGCTTAAAGTATATTGGGTCGGCTCTTAAAGCAGCTGAGCAGTCCTGCGCATGTGCAGCACATTCCCGAAGCCAAAGCTCAGCAATCACACAGAGAGAAAGGAAATCAGAGAGATAGCAGAGAAAGACAGAGCTGAGGGGGAGGACAGCCGGGAGCTGCGTGGGGAGGTTTGTGGTTCTACTTACATTTGCAGCCATCGTCCCACAAATAGCCGGGTAGGCACTCCTGACACTTAGGCCCTGTAGTGCCCTCCTTACATATACAAAATCCTGTGCCATTACAGCGATCACTGACTGAGCCAAAGGGATTACAATTACACTCTGGAAAAACAAGACACACACATACACACAGGCTGGAAAAAGGGTGATGCTTTGACTTCCTGGCACATGTCTGAGAATTTCACAGCGCGGATCACAGGCACTTGACTATTTTCTACTGTTAAGAAACGTGAATAGATTTAAAGACTCATACATAAATAAATGCTACCATTTCAACTGTAATGGAGAAAGAATGAGAAAAGAATGAAGTTGATTATAGGTGCATGAACATTTTGTAATCAGTACAGCATATTTGTAATTACTATAACAATTACCTTACTGTTATATAGCTATACGTGCAATGAGCAAATATGCAAAGCATTATCAGTAGCTTTGATTTCAGATGAACAAAGTGGGCTAATCTGCACATGCTTTTCTGAAATCTGATTAATTCATTCAGGTAGAGATAGAAAAGGATGGAGAGAGGAGACAGGAAATGTGATGAAGAGGTATCAGATGGATGATGGCATAAAATAAAGACGAAGTGTGAATGTCGAGGTTTTGGAGGAAAGATAATACAGAGTGTACATTGAAATGGGCATTGTCGTAATATGTTCTTTAATTCCTGCTAATTTTCAAATTATTTAAATACATGACATAATCGTTTGGAGGAATTAGCTAAGAATTTGGCGTATCTTCAAATGCTTCTTTATCATTAACACAAGGAAAAGGCCATTCATCCCCGAAATAAAACCTTCTCTATGTGAAAAACACCCTGCCAAGTCTCTGGTGTCCTACCCTTTACTTCAGCTTTCACAGAGCACTCAAGAGTCAAAGTGACACCTATTTTGACACTCCCTGACCATCACAATGCACCGGCTGTGGCTGTGCTGGCTGCACGTGGCTGCACCTGAATGACATTGGCGGGTCAGGCAAGAGGAAAGAGGTGACGGCAAGTGACAAACGGCCGAGTGGTGGGGAAGAAAAGAGGGGGGTTCGGTGAAAGAAAAACAGGGTGATGGCGGACTTGGCACAAAGTAACGCCTCGGTGACTCTTAACGCCTTGTGATGGTTTTCAGCTGCTACTCCTGAGGCCATTTCATGTATATGACATATGCACTTGCTTGGCACCTCTGACTGGGGGTGTGACTCCACTGCGACATTTCTCTCAGAACTCTTGTTGCTTGTCAGACTTCCCCCTCAGGACTCACAAATGCACCTGGCACAGAGTGCTGCGAACTCACAACTCCACATGCTAGCGAAAGAATGCAATTAGGAATATATGTGTATGTGAAATACAATTTTAACATGTAAAAAAAAAAAAATCATGATGTGGTGTGAATGTCTGTATAAAGGTCATGGACAAAATAGCAGAAACACCAGATGAAAATGGGCTTTTCATTTGAACATGACACTCTCTGCACAAGTCGTATTAAACTCAATACCAGTTTGTGGTCTGACATTTTTTGTACCATTCTTTAAGCGTAATCTAACTGCTCTTTAAATAGAAATATAACATTTCTGCACTTAATTAAATAGTTCAGCAAAGAGTTCAATGAGAAGATGAATGACACCCTCATGTCTGTAAGCTTAATATGTAGCTAGAGCCAAGGAAACAAATAAGTTTATAACCTGGAGAATGTCAACTGAGGGAAACTAGACTCTTTTGTAGGGATTAAATAACCAAAACAAAATCTTGTCAATAAGTGAACTTTAGAGGTGCTGGGAGGCAGATTTGTTTACTTTGACAACAGCCAGACTAGCTTTTCTTCGTTGTTTCCAGTCTGTGTTTTAAGCCGATCGGCTGCTGAGTGCAACATATTCAGGCTAACAAACCTGACTGCCATCGATCGTCTCATGTAACTCCTGCAAAAAAAACCCAAACAAGCTTCATTTCTAAATCGCAAGTATTTTTAAATGTGGCAAAGTTGCAAAATTCACAAAAAAAACCCCAACAAAAAACTGGGAGAGCAAAGAGAAAAATCAAACTTTCAAGGACATGAAAACACACTTCAAAAAAATGACTGACTACAAAGCAAGCATTTGCCCAGTTCTTATTAGAATTTTTCCAATATTAGGTGTTTCCATTACTTTGTGCACATACTACTGTATATTACTCTATATTTATCTCCTCAACAAGCTAGAAAGCTAAAAACCAACTTTAAAATATAACGTCAGTAAAGCCACCAGCTAACCCTGATAAGCCTTAAGTGTCAAGTTTCCTTATATAATATTATATAATATTACCAAACTTGAAACCAATGACTGAAAATCATGTAAGCATCAATCTGATGTGTGTCCAACTGCAGCCAAATACTTTTATTCTTTATAAAACACTCTTCCTGACCAGGAGGTGTATGAGTGAGACAGGTTTACTAAAGCAGAAGAAGCGTAAGAGGAAGATGTGGAGACCAGTGAAACACATGGATGCAGGAGGGTGTATGAATGATGAAGCAAACGGGAGTGAAGGTGACACGTTTTGATGACGATTCAAAGACAGGAAGTGAGGCAAGAAAAGTGTGTGTGTGAAAGCAGGGCCGGGTGGGGGACTAACCTATGCACACATTTTCATCGTCCAGTTCTGCCGAGGCATTGCGGTAGTAGCCCAGCTTGCACAGCTGGCAGTGCTGGCCCCTAGTGTTGTGCTTACAGCTCACGCAAATGACGGTGTTTAGCAGCTCAATGTAGCTGCATCGGTTGGAGTGGCCGAAGCATTCGCAGTCTTGCAAAGAGAGAGGAAGTGTGAAGGGAAGAGAGAGAAAGAGAGAGAGAGACGCGGTATGGAGTGTGGGACTTTTTGCTGTTACTGCGAGTGCTGCGGCGGAGGGTAAGCAAGAATTTGAGTGAGGCGCCATGGCATGCAAAGTTAAAAATGGAGACTGTTGTGAGGGAGGAGAGGGAGATGTCCGGGAGGTGATGGGAGGAAGGGTAACGCATGATTAGTCTGGCATGGGCACAGCCAGAGTTAGAAGACGACATCACATAAGAAAGCACGGCGTTAGTAGGACTCGAAGAGGTCACATCACTTCAAGCACACCATAACATGAGGCGAGGAAGGCTCCAAAATGATGGCACAGAGACACAGACACATCGAAAAACACCACACAGCGTAAGGCAGGTCAAACCACGGATGAAATGGATCTTTCCACTCAGGGAATGGTGCTGGGGAGGTTTGAAACTGTTGTGTAAAGGATCTCTTGAAAGTGATGATCGATCTGATTTTAGGTAATGGAATAAAACTTGCAATGGCACTTCATATCACAAACATCCAATGAAGTTCAGGATGATTTCTAAATCTGAAAATCCTGTACTTACTCAACAAGTGGTGGAATAGTTGTTTTTATAGGTCTATAACAACCAGACTTCCACAGTCATTAAGGGAAGTAAGAGCACAGTGAGTTGCAACTGGGAGAGAGTGTGTCATTGCCCGCTATGCAGTGTTAGGTCATGCTAAATTAGATATATGGGGCTCTAGCTGGACTGAAAAACCTCATGCTGCAGTCTATGATACTCCATGGCAGTCCTTGCCTAAGGGGTGTGTGATGGGAGGGCAGTGGCCTCAGCTCAGCTCTCTCCGAGTGAGGATCAGTCTGCCACGCTGACTGACCACTGACACCATGTGTCATAGCGCAGACAGATGTGACCCTTAAGCCTCACTGGCAGCCGTTTGGACAGAAAGCACACTTGCGGATCCAGAATAGGAGGGGTGGCGGATGGGGCTTTTGTCCAAGGGATTTTGGTTATTAAGGATCTGTATTGAGGTCAGGTCTCTCTGTCCGGCCACCAACAACCCGAAAAGGCTTGGAAATGAAGACGCAGCAAGTCTTGTCCACACTACCTTTCACCTAAGGCAGAAAGTCTGGTCTAAGTGTAAGCTAAGATCTTCTACACTAAAAGCCACAGTCTTGCAGACATACTCTCAGAAGACAAATAATCTCTCCTTTTCAGAAATAGGCTAAGGTCATAAATCATGCACGCAAAGGGAATAAAAGTCTCAAGTCTAGGAAACATGTTCCCTAAAAATAGTTGTAGTCTCAAGCACCCACTTTATTTGCACTGAAAAAGATATGATTCCAAGGGACTTTTATAGTGTTTAGAAACAATTCAATAGACGTATGAACCCTCAGTGTGCCCTGAACAGGGAAAGGCATCAGTCAAGCACTGAGCTGGGGATATGTTTACCAAGTTATCAGCACTGAGATTGTGCTACAAAGGTCAGGGGGCTTACAGTTTTACAGACACATCAGTTCATACAGTTAGAAGGCTTGGGTGTCATCTGGGGGGCAATGTATGAACTCCAGAGCTCCTACCTCGCTTGCTGTTTGCAACGTGGACAGAAGGGGCAGTGGACAATGCAACTTGTGGAGCTACTAGACAAATCAAAAGAAGAAACAAACAAAAACAAAACACGATATTGCAATTAAACAATAACCATGTGATGAAAGAGAATTAGAAATACTAAGCATCATGCTTAATAATTAATGTAACAGTAAATAAAAGAAAGAAACATAGCAATAATGATGAATGATGGCATTGGGAAATAAGGAGTGACATTGCCAAGTGAAGTTGGCTGCATGTAGCAGCATCTGTTACAAATGCCTTCGACGGCGAACAATCCTAATATTATGGTCCCTCTATCATGTTTCATTTCATTTACAAGTGCTTTGTATAATTTAGAAGCCTCTGTGTATGTTCCCGCAGACAGAACCATCCCTGGACAAACTCTCCACCTCAGTGGAGGCCGGCCAAGAATTTTCACCTTATAAATTTGTGCACAGGAGCGTGGGTTAGAAAACTGGCTAGCTGTGAACACATCAATCCCTCGATTCCTTTCCGGTCATAAAACAAACAGTGGGAAAAAGGAATAATGGGCCCAGCCACTGTCATTGTGCTGGGTGACTAAAGCCCCTGACACATACACTGTGCGCTTGGCTACAGGCATGGAAACAGAGCTGAGTGGTTGTGTGCTAGATGTTTGCGAGGTGCGTATCACATCTGCACGATGGATTAAGCTGAGATGAGCCTTACATCAATCTGCATAAAAACCACCGTAAAACCTCTTCTGCTTTTCTTCCTGATGCGCTGAGATGGGACTGAGAATCCCTGGAAGCTCTACACCTAATTAAAATCGAGTGTGTATGTAAAAATGTACAGTGCACACACTGAGTGTTTGAGAGGATAATGTACGGCACTGAAGCATGTTGCAACATGAGTGCCCCATGAATACACAAGCCTCCACTGAAGAAGCCAAAACCCTTTATCATAAGCAAGGCAAGCAGACTGAGGGTGCTGTTTATTTTGGTTTGTCAGGAAAATAACCAGGGTTGGAGAGGGGGAAGATACATATACTCTTAGCTATCAAAGAGTTCTGCTCACTGTAAACACACCGAGGTAAATGAATTTGTAAAAAAAACAAAGTTGTTGCATATTCTCAGATGCCTACCTTCTTTTCGGTTAGCGACACCTAGGGACGAGACATTCTGCCGAACTGCGTGCAATTGAGAGAAACCAGGAGTTATTCATGTGCACTTATGTGATGCACTTTACAGATAATCTAGAGGGGAGGGGGGGACTACGTGGTGGTGGACACACACAACTGGAGAGACGAACATGTCCAGCATGACTCAAATCTGTAAATCAGGAAACAGCAAATACAATGGGGCAGGGCTGACATGGACGAGCAAAGAGAATGCATCCAAAGACCCGTTGAGGACATTGGAGAGACGTTGTATGTAATCTGTGTGACGTCCATGGGCTTGCTGTGTTTGTGTATGTTCATGGCAATGGTGATGATGAGTGAAAAAACTGAGGAAAAACGATAAAAACCTCTAAAAGTTCGATTTTGGTCATGATTTATGCAAGCGAGTCTAGCAAATTAAGAAGTTAGGGGGCATTTTGTTTAATTCATCACATCGACTATGTAATCAATATCTCATTACAGTGTATTTCTGGTGGAAGAATAACAATGAATAAATAATGGCAGGTGTTGGGACTTGTTGGGAATGACGAACTGCTGTGGGTAGCATAACCTCATAATTACATACACGTCGGTATTTCCGTGTCAGGGAAATACTTTGCGGTTTGAAATGGAGAAGACTCAAGCAAAGGGAGGAATACGGTTAAGTTTCCTCATCGTGCCCCTTCATCTCTTCACTTGATCTCTCTGTCCTTTTCCCATTGACTCCATGAATCATGCACTCTTGGATAATTAACATCCAGTGGTGTTCTGGCAAGAAGCCTATTACCTTATGTGGGAATAGAGAATATGAATGCTGTTCACAAGGCTCGCTCCTTTTTAGAAATCTCTTTTTTTTCACATGGAATAATTGTTTCAAACCTTTTCTCTTGCATTGGAATTAAATAATACATTAGCTTTGAGCTTGGCATGTCTACACACTGTGACAATCACTTTTAAACCCCCCGAACATAACCAGTCATTGATTTCAAAACAGCTTGAACAAAAGACTATCAGGCAGTTTCTCCTGTTTCATCCTTTCCTTTCCTTTTTTTCCCCTTTATCTCTCCCAAAAATGTTCCACAACTGATCCTGCTTGGGGAATCTGGCAGCGGTGATGACTGCGACATCTCCAGTGGGTTTAAGTCACTAGAGTCACTCGATGAGAGGCTCTTTGAAAATGACAGATTAACAAATAAAGAGCTTAACAAAGAGGGCACGCCACATCATCACTCCAGCTCAGGTCTCATATCTTATAAATTGTCGAGTGCATTGTTGTTGTTTTTAAAAAAAAAATCTGTTATCTGCTCTGTTGAGCATTTAGCGGAAAAGTTGTTTGCTTAAAAACAACACTGACTTAAAGACATAAAAGGGAATCTGCGCCGACAACACAGCGCATGTATCATTGGAGAAAAAATAAAACACACAAGCCAACCACACTGTCCGGATCTATAATGTCTAATTGGCAGAGTAAGTTCATTTTTAATTATTACTCTGTGTTGGCAATTGATTGGATGTTACACACATCTGGGTTCCATTAATTATTTTGTTATGGGGAATACTCAGGTAAGGCGAGCTAAATGAGTGGTGACGGATTTTAATCAATGCCATACCCGTAATGAAATGCAATCTTGCAGAGCCAGAATTGTTTTTTAAAATATTAATTTCATTTTAATGGTGCGCATTAGGCCATTCTGCCTGGCTTAATAAACTTGAAAAATAATTGAGAAAAGTCAATAAAGAATTCAATTACCTTCAAACAACAACATGAAGAGTGTAGTGCTTTCATTTTTTTCCCCCCACAACAGTTTTCCTGCTAGTCCGTTTAGCAACCTAAAGGACATCCTAACCTTTTATCGTCCACTCTATTCTCACTTTATTAGTAACGCAGACATGATATTGGTTTGTGTTTGCATTGAAAACAGCCTCATCCTCTTCAGTGAGTTTAGCCTTTAGTGTAATGCCAGCTTCTGTAGGAATGCTGCTGTGATGAGACAGCCATTCGTGAGAACTCTAAATCTCTGTGGGCCAATCTGGATGAGAAGTGAGGACTTTGGTTTGCCAGTGTCCTTTCTACATCACCCAGCCCCCCCAGACACTCTCTCTCTCTCTCTCTCTCTCTCTCTCTCTCTCTCACACACACACACACACACACACTTATC
>JAQLOL010000013.1:22072375-22084644 GCA_029783665.1 Naso thynnoides
TTGCTCTGGCCATAGACATTATATATATATATATATATATATATATATATATATATGCACAAGAGGGAAGATTAATCAGAAAAATCTCAACCTGCTGTATGTCTTTGAAAACGAGTGTGTGTGTGATCCATGAACAGAACCTCACACTTGGACTAGAGGACTAATAATGAGGCTGCGGCATCCCATATCTTTGCATTACTGTACAGGGGCAAATTCACAAAGAATGGATTTCACCATGATTTGCCCAGAATAAGCACCTGAAATCTGCCCCGTTTTAGCCCCCTGTCCCCAAAAGAATACGTGCTAATCACATGCCGGTGCAAACATGCTCACAAACTTTGATAGCTGAGTGCAGTTTTCCCTTCTTTTGCATTAAATTGAGCAAGCGGTTTTCCCAGTGTTTCAGTCTTTTCTCCATATTTCAAAACACAGACTGGTTCTAATGGAACCGCAGAGAACACAGAATTTTGCAGAAAGCATCAGTTTTGTTATTTTTGCCCACACTTGGCAGTGTGCTGCAGCTGGCTCCAGCATCTCACAGCAGCTGACACGTGTCTTCAAAATTAGAAAAGGCTGCTCGCTTTTACGCACGGTGCCATGGTTGCTTCATTAAGAGGATCGGGCATGATTTGATGATAATTAATGTTCTGCATTCTGCTTCACATCCACACAAATCAGCAGTTACACACAGACCCCAGGTTTGTAGAATGAAATTGTTTGTAGTAAGGCAGCCCTTATGGATGAATCCTGAGCTCCATCAAAACTACGTAATATCAAATCTGATATAAGCTCACAACCCACTTGATTCCCCCTCTGAATGTAGATTTTGACCATAATATCACACGATATCAATTCAATATTATTCAAAGCTCACAAGCTTTGAGGGAGGGAGAGAGAGAGAGAGAGAGAGAGAGAGAGAGAGAGAGAGAGAGAGAGAGAGAGAGAGAGAGAAAGAAATTTCCCCTGTTTATTTTGTGGGTATCAAAATATAAACAGCATAGCTATAACTGCCTGTTACAACTGACCTTTCGCTAAGCCATGCCCCCCTTGGTTACTGTTGCTACGTCCAACAAGCTTTCAGAGCTTGCATGGAGCCCGCAGTCCCTAACTGCACTCCCTGGAGAAATATTAACTCAGTTTTGGAGAAATGAAGAAACGATTTCAGACAGAAGGTCTGCAATAAGCCTTTGAATGATGTACACAGGATGTCAAACTGACTCGGCAGTGAAAACAGGTTAGAGTTATGAATATAAAGATACATGTGAAAATCAAAGTGAAAGTCACAGTGCAGCAGCTCCAACTTCTTTTACATCTTACACATAACAAGCATGGACTCTCGTACGATTTAGGACCTGTTTAGAACAAGGGGAGGATACGTTAAAAATAAAATTGTTCTGCTTGGAGGGGTTTGAATTTGGGTTAAACGCCGTAAACTGCTGAGAGCTGCTATTTGGGCTTGCTAGCACTCTTAATAAATAACACAAATTAAACAACTAATAGCTAGTAATAACAACGTAACATGGCTCTAGTGTTTATGAAAGACAGATTCATCATTAGCTGTGTTTTTCAGACTAGGTGGGGTTCAATGGGGAATGAGCACATACAAACAGTTTTGCCCAGACAATAACGTTACACTTTTCAGCGCTTATTTTAAAAAAGGTAAAGATCGTATATCTCCTTAGAACCTTGCAGAATAAGGAGCATCACTTCTAAAAGTGCCCCTGACAATGTTTAATCACAATGAGCTCGAAATCCACAGATCCAGCCTGAAAATTTATTAAAATCTGAAAAGATTTAATAAATTTCATTGCAGCACAGTCGTGTAGCTGTCGGACCCTTGGGCAGAGCTGGCAGATGCTTCGCTCTGATTGGCCTGTTAGAGGGCGGAAATTAGCAAAAAGTCAATCAGCTCTGGTCTTTGTGAATTACATAGTAATTGCAACGAGGCTTATTTGCATGGGGAGGGGGCAATTTTGTGTCAAATTTTTGAATATTCCCTCATTTACATACATAGAAATGGGGAGTGGCAGGGCAGTATGTGCGCATTTCTTCCTTTGCGCATGCTTTATGGATTTGCACGCACATTTTTTTTTCTCATTTGAACAGGTTTATCGGCTGCAAAAGCAACACAATCCTTTTGTGAATTAGCCTTACAGTTTTTTAGAGATCAGCATCATAACAGTGTTATTTGTAAGTCATATGAAATAATATATGGTTGTTTTTTTTTTTTGCTGTTGTTGTGACTTTCTCCTCTGGATATGGCGTATTTCCTCTCATCTACATTTGAGACCGTGACATGATTGGTTTTCAGTCAGAGGATGGAGGTCTAATGTGGATGTTCTCTCCAGGCAGGGGATGAATCATTACAGAGAAATCCACTGCATGTCCACTGCTTTGATCAAAGGAGATCCATAAACTTTAGCTGGCTTCAGCTAAATCTGTACAAGTGTCTCTTAATCCTGCTCTGACAAGAAAATCTATTCATTTTATACAGACGCACACAGAAAAAAAATAGGAGGGACTATCTTTAAAAAGTTCCGAAAAGGGAAGAAAGTAACAATTTGATAAGCAGCATTATTTGCAAATTTTAACAAAGGAAGACCCTCATTTTCCCTTTTACATGATAGATTCAAATAGATTTAAAATTTTGATTAAATGACCATTTCAAATGTCTAAATACTGTTACCAGACAACCCATTTTAAGAGTCAAAACATCACACAAAGAACCCCCAACAAACTAAAGGTTATGTGCATCCCGCATAGCTGTGCGATCATAATAACAAGCGACAAATGCAGGTGATTGAAAGGATATTTTATTATTGCTGACCTATCAGCCCTCATCGACACAACACTCGAACATGTAGAAGGCTGTCAGCACGCAGCAAGGTCGCACTCCTTTTATATAACACCTCTTATGTTACCATTTTTAAAGACAGGTCACAGCCTTCAACGGTTTCTCTCTTTTCAACAATTTCAGCTTGTCTTTCACCTTCTCTTCAATCAAAACATTTTTATGCACATTTTCAAGTGTTGCAAATAAAAAGGACGATGGAAACTAGAAAATTCGAAAAACTTCCTCTGCTTTGAAGAATTTTTTATACTCGTTTGAGTTTTTTTTTTTTTTTTTAATCTGTTGTTGAAAAAGAGTTCATGAACATAATGGAATATGGAGTATAAATTGTGATGAGGAGGAGAGTATTTAAATGACTGATCAGTTGATTTTCTCTCGTTAGGAGGATATTTTTACCCTTGGACAGAATCAGGCTTGCCGTTTTTCCCTTATTTCAAGCGTTTGCGCTATATTAATCTCGCTGTCTACTGATGGCAGCATACAGACAGTGTGGTGGTATCATTTCTGCTGTTGGTATTAAAACAATGGTGACACTTTACTTAAAACATCCTTCTATCGGGCATAACGGACATAGTCATAATGAGCCTGTAGTGCTGTATAATCATAGTTGAAAGCATGGTTAGGTTAACACCAACCCTAACCACCTATAACACTTTATGAATGTGTTCATAATGTGTTATAATTTTTGTATATACTCATAATGTGTTATAATGCATTACAGAGACAGGCGAATGAATTTCCCAAAGCGTCTGAATATTCCAAAAGCAGTTCTACAGTTAAGTGCTCTTTTTATATCCCACATGTTTGCCTGTTAGTTACTACAAGTTAAGACATGACAGATTTCAGTAGAGTTAGTTAGGCCTAAAAAAAATTGAGTGATATAAACAATTGTTTTATGCACACAAAAATCCTTGTGCACTTTCCACAATCAACAGATTTAAACTTAGAGGATTGTTGCTCTCGGCTAAGGAGGCTACATGTATGCAAAACACTGTGTGTACACTCTGCATGTGACTCTGCGTTTGTGCACATTTGTAAGATATTACTTTGATGAGGTGAAGCTACTGGAAGTTTAACTTTAATTCCATAGAGGTCCACGGGTTTCACCTCCAGTTATCCAATTAAAGTGCATTTAAGGATTTTCCCTTTCATAAAAGATTCAGGAGACATTTTTAGCATTTGAAATCAACTTTTCAGAGGCCACTCATTATTGCTCCCCCTTCCACCGCCAGCTTCTATCTCCCTCAGTATCCTCAGCCCTACAGTGAAATGAACTGCCATGGTTAATTCTCCAACTGATCCTTCTCCTTCTGTCTCCACAGAGGGAGGAAGCGAGAATGAGTGAGGCTGAGAGACGGGGGGGGGTGTCGGAGTGGTGAGAGACGTAGATGTGGAGAGGGAAAGCAAGACAGACAGAGCCACCCCAGAAGGCTGAGTTAGCTGTGACAGAGAGTGATGCCCACTTCCCCTCCCTCTATCTCTGCCATCCTTTTCTTTCATCACCACTTTTTAAATCCTGTTCTTCTTCCTCGTGCCACTATAAGACGAAATACCAACCGCCCCCTCTTCAACTCCATACCCATCCGAATGATGATTCATCGATCCCGTTATCGCATCAGATGACTTGATGGGCATCGTAAAAAGAAATTAAATCTTAATTAAATTTTCATCTTTGACTAATTTGTCTCTGAAGAGCTGCCATATGCTCACTGGGTTTGGGGGAAAACATTGAGAAAGAAGGAGACTTTGGGAATTATTGTTGAATGGACTTGAAAATTACAAAACAGCACAAGGTGCTTTTCTCTGTCAGCCTTGTGCATTTTTCCCTCTTCAGGAGAGATAGCCTTGCATTCCTATAGATTTTTCACAGTGTTATTACATTATGGATTTTTTCCCCTCCAAGACAAAGTATAATAATGCACTTTATACTAAGACTGTTTTTCATCACTTGCAGGGCAAAGGGACTGTGTGTGTGTGTGTGTGTGTGTGTGTGTGTGTCCTTGTGTAGTTGCTATGAATGAGTGTGTTAATGTTTGAGGTGGGTGTGTGGAGGTCTGGATGAGCACCTGTGTATGTGTGCGTGTGTCACCTTTTTTTTAATAATGTGCTGTCAATCTCGGCCCTGGGATGGCCATTTCACAAACCCTCCCTAAGACTCATAACGCGGATCCTCTGGGAGGAAGAAGAAGTCATCAGCTGGTGGCCGAGAGACCTCGAGCACCATCGAGCAAGGCAGAAATCACAGGGGACGCAATAAGGGGACAGGGCGGGATCAAACTTAGGCTTTCAAATGAATGCCTGCCCCCTCCAACTTGGACTGCAGCACTGCTCATTACTATGCTGTTTTAGCTGATTTACGTCCGGTAAACTGGCCACTATGGATCATGTTTCCAGATGATAACAAGAATAGGACGTTGTTGATGTTGCACACATGCCTATAGACATTGTTTAACTGAAATTTTCCTTAATATTTTTCATTTCTACATTTTGTTAAACTTTGGAAGTTTTTCCCCATGTGGCCAACAGCAACTCTTAGAAGACTGTTAAATCCATTCATTCAATTTGACGGAGAGCCTGAGAGTCCTCTGCCAAACTGGCTGCTTGGAACAGAGCTGCTCTCATGAGAAAGTCCACTAACAAACTTTCCTGCCGTCCAGCATAGGAGAGAGAGCGAGACAACGCACAGAACTGACCGCTACGAATCCGTTCATTGGAACAGGACGGGCCAACAACTCCACATGCTTGGGAACACCACAGCCGCTGTGAAGAGGGCCACGGTCCCCTGGATCGCGGTTCTGAACTCCTCACCCTGCAACGGCCCTTGCAACAGTAGGCAAATTAATTAATATATCTCTTAGGGCTGATGTCAAGATGTTGCTAATTTACTCCTAATCTTATCTGGCTCTCTGTATTAATTGAATCCTCTAATCAAATCTCCAATTTCAAACCTCACTTCCCGATAAAATTAAACAAACAGGCCTATTTTCCTTCCCCATCTACCATTCTCATCTTTTTGCTTAGGATCATTGATTTTATTCAGTTTTATGTCATTGTGGATCATTCACTCATTCTCATCATTTGCTAAACTGTAAATAAAGTAAAAATATGAGTCAGGAGTTGTTTGTATTTCTTTGGTGGTAAAGAAAAATGGATCACTAAACTGAAAGAACTCATGACTTTAGATATAAGACAGATTTCCTGCATATTATTGTTAATTTTGATCATTAACCTATATCGATGAAATTATAGGTCATTAATTTCCTGTGGGTTAATGATCTAAGTAGGCTAATAAAACCACAGGTGGTGCCCTGACGAGTGCGATATTGCTATTCACACACGGTGGCCTGCTACCCAGCTTGACAAGTCGCCAGAGGCCAGATTAAAACGTAAGGTGTGTCAATTGTTTCAGCAGTCATTCAGCTTGTAGTGAGGTCATCTGTTGCTAAGCAGCTCAGCGTGATTGGCTGAAAAGCGCTCATCATGGTCTTCATACTCCAAAGACTAAATACAGAGCCTACAAGGCTGAGGAGAGGGGCAGAGAGGTCAGGTGTTCTTTCAGACCACCTGAATTACAAGACGCTGAAAGGTTATTATGGAATTTTTGCATGATGACACCAAAAATAAATTCCCTACCTCAATTTTAATAGTGATCATAAAAATGTACATTTTGCTTTGGACTTGGCTCATAGTTCCTCACTTCAGTGCCACTAAACTACCGTTGACAGAGAGTTCTTACCGACACCGTGTCCTTGTTTTGTTTGTACTCCAGGTAGAGCAGCTGTTGCTTTTGTCTGCCGGAGATCCAAATTAATAATAATCAGTAAGTGTTCCGGTATGTGTGGTAGAGGGAACTTTTTAAAAATGAAGAAACTGAGATTGTGATATCCCAAATTTTGCATTGCTTGTGAAAAGATTTGCAATCCTCCTTCTAGGCAAGGCAAATTTATCTGTATAGTCCCATATCACAGACAAACAACTGGCTTCACGGAAGAACTTTTTCATACACTCATCCTAAATGGTTTTCCATTACGGTTTGCTTATGCTCAGGAGTGCTATGAGTCAGAGTAAGCAAACTCTAAACTGCACAAACTTGAGTTATGACCAGTGAGCTGCATGAACAAGGACTCTTTATTTCTTTGTAAGGGTTCCACTCTTTGTACCTGCTAGAGGTTCATGAATGAGGCCGACTCTCTGTGGATTTAATGGTTCCCAGTTCTAGAAGAAGGCAATAAAAAAAAATCCTCATCCAATGTGACATCATGCAGGTGTAAATAATTAGCTCTATCTCACATTTGTCTGTGCGCTTGTATCATACAGCCCCATGGGACTGTATTTGCACACATGGTGTAGATATGTTTTTGCACTTGCAGATATTGTTTGGTGCGCTCGTTTCACGCTCGTGTTTTGATGTGCGCTGGTTTGGAGACTAATTAAGCACCATAATAAACATCGCTGTTCCTTTCAAACAAAGTCATGTTTCTGAGAGTAATGGCAGAGTTCCAAATCGTGCAGCTCTATCCATAGAAAATCAAAATGAGGCTGGCAATGTTGATCATGAAAGCTGCCACAAATAAATGAATGTGTGGCAAACTCTGCAGTTTGTACATTCTATTCTTTCATGATTAGACCTTTGGGTCGAGTTGAGCAAAGTCGACTTGGAACTTCACGACTTGGAGTGAAGGAAATGCAAGATGTCGCCACTTACAGGTATGAATATTTTTCTCTTAAAGCTGCAGTAGGTAACTTTGGGGTAAATATTAGTAACTCTTTGTGTTCTTTTCGGAAATATTGTCATAATACCCACAGACGGCTGCTAGTAAATGATGTGGTCTGAGAGTCTGTGTTTTCCCATCATGCCTCTGTATTCAGGATTGATAATCTTATTGCTTCTGTTCTATTTGCCCAGTCATTGACGCTATCTGTAGTCTCTGTCCTGAGTAACTGGTTTACGCTGCTTCTTAGCAACATGTGACATCGAAACAAGCTGATCAGTTGTTCGTGTCTTACGCTTTGACTCTGCAGACAAGTGACAGCGTCAGTCGACTCGAACTCGAGGTGAGACAGACCAGTTTACTCGGCTGCAGCTTTTCCCTGCGACCGTTTTGTCTCAGTTCAAACTGGACGTAAAAGAGAGAGAGACAGCAAACCAAATACAATGCAAGCTGGCGCAAAGGGCCACAGTGAATTTGCTTCCTGACGAGTCTCACGCTACAGCTAACGTTAGCTTGCTAGCTCGTTAGCAGAAGTTGCCTGCTGCAACTTTAACTTTGTGAAATCCAACTGAATTTGTTGATGAAACTGCCTCATCACTTTCAGTTCATTTTCTACAGTGGAGACAAAAGCTTTTTATTGAAGCAGTGCTTTTTAGATCTACAAATCACTTCCACACTTAATCACTGATAATAAGTTGAATGGTGAAGTCAACCAAAACCCTGATCCTGCACATTTAGTTTTTTCACAAAGAAGAGAGAGCGTGCATGGTCTTTTCAGGCGGAACATCGACTTGATGCCGTGGGTGTTTTGGAAAGGACAGGAAGACAGTAACAAATAGTGAAGTCAGGCACAGGTGCATCTGCTGCTGTAACTGCTGCTTCCACTTGTTTTGACAAGGGCGTCAGGTAGGAGGACTCGTATCCTCACAGATGAGTCTCCTAAACCTTCTCCATGTGCTGTTTGCCAGTCCGGCACTACAGTTATGCTTCGAGACATTCTTATTGTGTGTGTAGTTGGATGTATTAAACGTCTGTGCTTTTAAGTTTGTGGTTTTCATTATCAATAACTTATGACCTGTCAACACTGTTCTCTTTGCTAATGCAGTTCACCCATATTTAGCATTATTTCCTCGGCTTTCATAGATCGGTTGTTTGATTGATTTGTTGATTACATCTGTTCTTGAGGAGATGTCAAGGTTCATGTCAAAATATCTTTTTTTCATCAGCTCAAATGGCATTCTCGGGACACATCAGAGGGGGTCTGAGATGCTTTAAAATCACTCTCTCTCTCTTGTTAAATCACATTCTGCTCTTTGGTTCTTCATGTCCTGTGGAAGTAAACGTGTCCAAACTAAATATACAATAGCTGGTCTCATCACTGTCTCTGCTTCTCTGCCTTTTATCTCTTTTGAAGCATCCTTAATTGCTTCACATTGCTTTGAAACCTCCCAACTCAATATCTCACTATTAATGTGTTGACTGTCAGAACTCTCTAGGATGACACACAGGATTCTGCTAATTGGGACTCGACTTTTATCATTTATCAGATGCCTTTGTTAGTTTGATTCACGCTTTGAAGGGAAATCTCCATTAGTTTTTCCAGCGATTGAGCCTAATACTGATACCTGTTCTGCCACGTGACCCGTTTTTTTAATTACTCATCACGCCTGTGGTGTGTGTATGTGTATGTGTGTGTGTGTGTGTGTGTGTATACTCACAGATATTAGCCGTGCCCTTGGGGATGGGCAGGTAGGAGCCAGCGCTCCACGCTCGCCCCTGGTAATTCCTCTTACAGCGGCCACAGTCGGGCCCGGTGGTGTTGTGTTCACACTCGCAGCTCAGCTTCTCTTTGTCATACACACAGCTGTTGGCGTGAAGGTTGCACTTGCACCTGTCAGAGAGGGAAAGGGGAGGTCGGGAGGGGGTGGGGGTGGAAGGGTTGAACGAGGACAAGCACGTCAACATGACTGAATTTTCCGGCACTGAATGAAAAACAGACTGCGTTTATTTTTCTGGACAATGCCCGTGAAGGGCAGCGTGTCCTCTACTAGCGGTGGCATTGGAACACAAGGTGGCTAAAACAGTTGCTTCTTCAACTTCAAGCGAAGCTAGTTCAAAGGAGGCAAGCGATTGCATGAACAAATCTGGCATCATTATTTCCTCTCTTTTCTCTCACTCAGGATGGTAGCTCATTTTTAATTGTCCCACTTGAGGACGCATGACTGTGGTAAGGTCACTGGGAGGCGGGTGAAGATCAGGAGGGAGGGAGGGACAAAGAGGTGCAAGGGGAGGCTGAGGAAATCAAGCCAAGTTAAATTGTGGAACAAGCGGCGGGAGAGTAAAGATATCGAGGCTCGTGGCTCTGCAAGGCGATGAATGGCTCAGAGTTAGCCAGAGGGCGGCGCAGAGTGAAGGCTCGGCTACGTTCGCTGTGACAAATTAATATGAGATGAGATCTCAGAAGCATATTTTCAGCTTGGAAGGAGGGAGTCCCTTAAGGTGCACTAAATCCTCCCTCACATCCTGCTCCCTGAAACTTTCATTTAACAATAAACTCAGCAAATTCATTTTCTGCTGTGCCTAGATGAGCATTGAGGGGATCTCTACCTGTTAAATTAATTTATGATCCTCATGCAGCACAAAGCACTCCGAGGAATATAAAGAACTTTGGATTGCTTGATCGCTTTTTGAAGAACTTTGCAATAGAGGAGGCTGTGTTGAAGCTTGGTGGGAATGCATTTCAAGATGATGATTTATTTAACATCAAACATAGGATCATATTTACAGCCCACAAACATTAAATGTTCCTTTTTCTAAAAAAATAATCAACATGTCTAGATCTTACAGTACTGTAGGTGTCTTCCTTTGTTATTGTGCTAAAGTTACAGTTAAGTTTTGCTCCTTTCATTTCCCATATTTGTCCGTCTCCTGTTTATTTTCTACTGCACTGGTGTATCAGCGTTAGAGAGCCAAGACAAGAGCTGGAATCACTCAGCGCTTGACATTAAATGCTGAAATGTGATACAGTGTGTTCCCAAAACATCAGCACCAGGATGCTTGATCTTCAAAGATAACCTTATTGCTTTCAAAGTGTGCCATGAGTAACGATCCAGTGCCAGTGCCAACACTGGCTGCAACTTTAGATAAAGACTGGAAGTCAGATTTCTTTCAGATTAATGGAGCCATGGCTATGTTTGTATACTGTCAGAGAAAATGCTGAGAGGCAGAGAAAATGGCACTATTCAAGCTTGTCTCCCTCTTTTGAAAGCATCCTTTTATTCAGTTATTTTCTATTTCCTTTTTTTTTTTAACTTGCACCAAGGTGAAAGGCAATTCGTTCCTAAGGCAGAGAGTGAGAGGCGAAGGGAAAGGTGTTGAGAGGGAGATGACACAGATAGCCCAACGGTTGTGTTCTGGAACGTCTTAGTAAGAAACTCCGGTGACAGCTGGCCCCTTTTGCCCTGCCTATTCTGCTTCACCGTGGCTTAGCTTGATCCTTGAATAAGTATGATAATTTGGAGGAAAAGCACAGTCTTAAATCACTCAGCACTCCTTGACCCTGATACTTAACATATCTGCTATTTGCCCCAGATTCAAGGGCTGGCTTGCGCTGTAGTGCAGTGGCTGGTTATGTTTTTAATCCTGGTCCATGCTGATGAAAGGTAGGTTCCCCACAATGTTGCAGCTATTGAATCTAATATCAAAACTTCGGAGAGAAAGAGAGAGCAAGCTGGCTTTGTGCACGTCAGCTGAGCTATTATTGTCAACTGCTAATATGTTACCAACTGTTTGCAAGAAGGATGAAATTGGCAAAAAACTCTGAAAAATATTTGTAAGCTCAACAGTTAAGCAAGTGAGTGTTTATGCTGTGAGATGGTTTTAGGTGTTTCTGGGAATCTTGACAGTGTGCAGGGTGTGTTAAAAAACCAGCAGTTTTAACTGTGTCCGGGTAACTTCAGGGGTCTGTAAGTAGTTTCCAAAGATCCCTGACAAAAAGAGGAATAATTTTTTTTTATTGTAAATATTTTTTGGAAATGGCAATGTTCACAAAAAAACAAATAAACATAAAAATCAACAAAAAACCCCAGAGTTCTTTATCTAAGCTATATGTTTTTACATTTGCTTGAGGTGTTTTTTTTTTTTTTTACCTTTGTGGAAAACAGTAAATGCACAAATTGGGAAACAGAAACAACTGTGTTGAATAAAATGTGACGTAGCGAATATTTATCAGCTGTTTCTCTGTTCCCCACAAGAAGAAAAAAGCTAAAAAAGAAAGAAAAATATATTACCCCAACAAGCGAAAACATGTCTGGTAGAAACAACAACAACAGGTTTGTTTAAATACGTTGATTGCAGTACCGTGGTTTCACATGGTCAAGCCAGCTTGTTGTGCTTCCAATTTGCAACCTCTTCTTCTACTCTGTTTATTACAGCGATGCGTAATGTTGTCTATACCGCCCCCCTTGACCAAACTATGCTTTGAAGCCACGCTTATTTGCTCCAAACCAGTAGGTGGAAACACCCCAAATCACGCATTTTTCGTTTTACCAGTTTTAAAAAGTTCTCTTACTATTTGCTTCACAATTTCTGGAAACACTAATGATATGCCTGATTATTTTGATTGCTTACGGGTTTCATACACTCTTTCTAAGGGACTCTAAGAGGTAGTCAATTAGTAAATCAGTGAATTAGTATTCAGGTACTAT
>JAQLOL010000013.1:22105223-22120229 GCA_029783665.1 Naso thynnoides
ACCCCCCCCCCCCCCCAAAAAAAAAAAAAAAAAAAAAAAAAATAAGGCATCAGACTATAGAGTCATCACTTAAATACTAAAACTAATTGAGTTAGGCCAGCCATAGCTGAATTACCCTGATAAGACACCCCAGGGCAAGAAATTTCTCATTGAACCCCCCCATCTTTGGTTGATGGATGCTAAATCATTTACAAATTTGGAATCGATAGAATTGTTCAAACCCAGGGACTGCACACTTATTGGGTCATAAGAGCATCTGCCCAGCTGCTAATCCATCTTAGAATCCACCACATATGATTTGTACAAAAAGATTCAGGTCTTACCTGCCCTGGACTTTGATGTCAGAGATGGCATAGAAGTATCTGGACAGGTTTGTCTCGTCCACCATAGTAGCTCCTGTGGCCGGTCGGAGCAGGCGAATTCTCAGGTCTGTAATGGTAAAGAAGTCCCTCAGGTTCTTGGTAGTGTCTAGCTGGCCATAAAGCGAAGCCATGTTGTGCAGCCTGGGGCCAGCAAACAGCGCAAAGCGGTCCTTGATCTCAAAGCGCACTGTTTTGTCATACTTCCACACGTAACCTCTTGAGTAGTCCTCAGTGCAAATGATGTCCAGCAGGGTATGCTGAGTCAGGTCCTGCACCGTCTTGGGCTCCATGGTGAAGGCGTCCAGGCAGTCAGTGGCATAGAACTGGTAGGGCTGCCAGGTTCGTCCATAATCTAGCGACTTTTCAAGAACCATCTGTTCAGGCCGGCCTGACTCAAATGTGAGGACAATGTCGTCAGTCAGCTCGATCGTCTTGTTCCAAGATAGCGTGATGTTGACCAAGAGGGCCTTTGGGTACTTCTTCCAAGATGTGGACTGCCAGAAAGTTGTTGGATTGCGGCCCTCGATGTCGAACATGAGTTCCGGTGGGTGGGCGAGTTCCTCTGTGCTGGCGTCACATTCATTATTACACATGTAGGGGTTCTCCTACATAGAGAGAGAGAGCAGGGAAAACCAAACAGAGAAGGAAGAAAAAATTGTTAGTTCTGGCAAGAACAAGAACATATTGGGTCATTTTCACAGATGACTATGAAGGGAACTCCATGTAGGCTTGAGTTATATGTCTCATATACCACCATGTTATTAGGAGAGTAATTCAAGGCTTTAGGAAGCTGAATCACAAAGAGTGTTTCATGTGCATACATACGCTTTGCTGGGTGGAGTGTGACGTGTGAGCATCTGAAGGCTCAGTGCCTCATGCCGCATGTTTATCATTTAATAGTCTCTAAGACTCTGTTGACTCTTGTAATCACAGTACAACTCTTGTCACTTCTCAAGTCACTACAAATATCATGTCATGTCTAAACTCTCCTGCTCTCAAGTGTTGGAAACACAAGAATATTGCCCTTTATGTGTTTGTTGGACCTGGGGAACACTTTTTCATTTGTGAACTGATAAATAAAATGAATAGGGAAAAAAACCCCAACAACATTTAATTACACTCATTTTTTAAAATAAATTCATTGGGTCCTCAACTATACACAATTATCTTGAGTTCCTTTTTTCACCCTTTTTTATTTTTTCCATTTTGATTCATTAATACCAATTGCATTCATTCTTTTAAATAGGTCATGCACCCAACTTCCACTAAATATTTTCCATCAATTAAACATTTTCATCATAACTTCATTCATGGAAGCTAATTGAAATCTATATTTCATCCCTCGTGTCTAAATATGATTTGTGGTTTTCAGTTTTTTTTTTTCTCACAGGCTTTAAATTCATCAGATGCCTTGCTTGAAAGAGGTCTTTCCAAAAACATTTGTCCGATTTACCACAAATCATTACCAGGCGATGTTCTCTCCTTGCTCCCTGGGGGCTCCATCTAGCTGTCAGGGGGAGGAGGCACTCCTCCAACAGGACCTTTCAAGTGCTACAAGCTCCAATTTATCAGGACAAGATAATCCACTACTTGATTAGGTGGGAGATGTCACCCTGTGCGTGTGCCTGTATGTGTGTATGTGTGTGTGTGTGCATGTGTAAGTGAGTGTGACGATGTCGTGAGGAAACAGGGAGAAGCGCAGGACTCTGATGTAAGACAGTCTAATGAAGCGGTAAGGCAAAGATCGAGTAAGTTAGAGGGAGAACTGCTCCATTCAGCTAATAAGCTTTGCAAGTTTTTTGCTGGCCTCTAAGGCAAGGTGACAATGAACAGGGATCTGTCAGGCCTTCTGACTGTTGGAGGGTCCCATTAATATCCTGTCTGGACCATCCCCTACAGGCTTCTCCCAGCACTGGACAGCCCTGGCTGTGAGGAGACGGAAGAAAGGGAAGGCAGACCGGCAGTGGAAAATTCCACTTGGGTTTCAGTGTACCGTTTCATGGTGGGAGGTTAGGTGTGCCATTAACAGCAGCATCTGGTGCACCGTGTATACACAGACAGATGTATAATAACTCATATGCGACAGTTATGCCGGCTTATGGGGTGTGGACAGTCTCTAAAAACACGCTTGGCATGCAGCATGCATGACTGTTTTGCTTTAGTTTTTTTTTTTTTTGTAATTATGCATTCATTGAGAGAGACCTAACACCATTGTTTGGTGAAACTGAATCACAGGCTGATTTAACAGGAGAGAGAAGATCATGCTAATTTTCTTGCCCCTGTTAACTGTTGTTAATTATGCTGTTTTCGCTGAACAACAGAAGATGTACTGCAGTGCAGCACGGTTATGACTGTCAGTATTATTTTATACAAGATACTGATGGATTAGTATTACTGATGGGTAAATATGTAAGCAGTATTTTGATGTTGTAGCAAGTTTGGCTGGAGAACATTTTCAATACAAAAAATATTTCTGTGGGGGAAAAAGGGGGAAACCATTTTCACTTCATGGAATATCCGAAGCCCCCCTCAGTGCAGGATGAGTCATCAAAAAATTAAAAACGTTTTCCTTTGGGAGAAAAGACCAGACTTTGTGTGAAAAATGATTGATCTTTTTTTTTTTTTTAATATATTTGGCATATAATATGACATACATGCACAATTAACACATGAACACAGGATTAAAAGTGGGAAAATGTCTTTTTCATTCAAATGATTAATCATGCTTAATTCAATAAACACTGGCATTATTTGTAAAACCTTATTCTGCAAAGTAAAAGTTTAGTATCCGTTTCAAAGAGTGTGCATAGGCAAACACTTATTCTCTACAGAGGAGTGGCTTTATATGAGCTAATGTATCATGTAAGCAAATTTATTGTGTCAGAGGTCAAGCTTTTTGTTCCTCTACATCTAATTCAGGCAGCACAGTAACCAGATATTATTGAAACACTTGCAGTCACACACACTCTCACGCACAAACTGCCTCCCTTACCAACACACCTTGTAATCAGACAAAGATGCATCCTTATTGATCCCCGTGGCCAAGCTGCTGAAAATCTGCTGCGTGGAGCACCTGGCAACCTTGGCCAGTCGTCCAGCACTCCCCTGAACACACAGGCTAAAAACCTTTGATTACTGTCTCCTCTGCTGCTCGCCTTACGACAAAATACTGCCTTTATGAAGATCAATATCTCACCGACCATCCCGGAGAAGAGAAAAGGAGATAAAATGCTGAGTTTACAGCCTCATGAAAATCAATGGCTGGTTTTCTGTGTTTTACTGTAGTACGTCACTGAGGGCTCTGTTAGCCGATTAATGGTCTGGCACACATTAAAATAATTGACAGCACCCAACACTGCAGCATTTCTGTAATTACAAAAGATGTTTCTATTAATCTCAGTGTGATGATAAGTGGCCAGGATGGGGGACAGCCACCGCAGATTACAAAGCCAGTGCTGAGGTTGCTCGAGCGGATAAGTCACGCTAAATTGGCGCTAATAGAGATGCCGTCGACCCACCCAAAACACAGCGGCTTAATCCGATTATTAGCATTGTGATGCGGTGAGATAGTGAGAGAGAGTGAGTGCGCGTGTGTGCAGGTGGGTGTTCATGTGTAGTGACATGCATGTGGATGTGGGTGGATTTCACAAACCAGGAAGCAGCTCTGAATTCATTTGGCAGTGTCCCCATTATCGTCAAACTGTTGGGGCTAATTTTACCAACTGGCTAGAGGAATAAAAAATCAACAAAGCAGCAACACAGAGGATAATGAATTAGACTAATTCCATTCAGCTGCACTCCACAGACCAGCATTATTTGTAGTGTTTAAGTCACAGGAAACTGTTGTCTCTTGCTTTGCAACTGAGGCTTTTAAAATGTAACAGAGCAATTTGCCCGACGCACTCACTGAGGTATGATAGCACTTCATGTCACCTGTCTAAAGCAATTTAACACCAAACATTGGTAAATCAAAGCACTATTTTGGCTGCATTTGTCGGTTTTGAGATGTTTTGATTGTGCTCCAGTGATTGCTCCAGTTTAATGAACAATAATATTTGACTTGAATATGTGAAAAGCTACTGTACATTTCTGGCAAAGACACCATGCTGCTCTCATTCTGTTTTCCCCCTCATTTACTTGCGTTTTCTCATTGCGGCTCTGTGAAGATGTCAAGAGGTGCTTCATGTTTCAAGATTTTCCCTCCCAAAACACCCTTAGAACAGATCTTTTCTCATCAGTTATTGTATTTGCACCAACTACGAGATGCACAGGTCAAAGTTGGGATCTATGAAAGTGGATCTGTGTAAACATATAGACGGACAGATCATTCACAGAGGCTTTGAGCGTGTCTAGTTTTTAAAGTAAGATTTGACCGTGGTGGCTGACAGCCTTGGCCCGGCTACACTGTAATCGCTGATGGAGGATGGGACTTAGGGGAATATAAATTTACTAACTGCCGACAAGCCATCTAGATAGATGGGCTCCCACCAATCAAACAAATCCGTTTGTGTGACAGATGTCTTGCACTTGTTACCCAGATAGCAAACTGAATCCAGCTCCTTTGTTTTTTACTCAAATTCACTTTCAAAGGTTATCAGTGTAAAAACTTGAGAGAAATAAATCAATCTTGATGTGGTTTAGGGAAAAGGAAAAAGATTTGATTCTTTAAGGATTGACAGGTGAAGTGCAGGTAATTGTTTGTTAAACAAGCTGTGCATTTAATTTTTTGTAATCATCAGCTGTTTCTTGTCCCTCATCAGACCCTCTGACCTTGCAGAAAATTTTGGAGCAGAAGTTGTGGTGCATTTTAGATAAAGATGCACAGACATCAAGATTCAAGCTGGCAAAGACGTAAAAATGAGTACCTGTCCATTTAATAGTTTGACCAATGGATAAAACAGTTTATCTAAAGCAGCATACACAGTGCAAAATACAATGTTACCATAAAACTAACATGCTAAACAAATCCTCTGGTGATGATGAATATTATCAGATTAGACTCAATGATAAGATTTCTGTGGATATTTTACTATTTCCTCATTCAAAATAAGACATGCTCTGTCCTGACTTATAATACAACCCAAGTCTTATCCTGTACACACTTAATGGCACTGATATTAAAATAGGCCTAGTAATTTACTATATAAAGTCAGCTGTCAATCATTTCAGCCTCAAGCGCTGTCTATTGTTAGGATTTTTTATTATTTTTTTCAGCATACACCTTCTCTGAACTCAGTTGCAGAGCGGCCACAGCTTTGACATCAGACTAATATTGCTTCTTTTAATTTAAGCTATTAAAAGAAATCAAATGTATTTACATAATGTGTGGTTTGCCAGCGCTGTTACTTGCTAAGATGTAATGTGTACCTACCCGATGCTACAGTAGACAGACCAGCATCCATCAAACTAACACACACAGACACACACACACAGACATGCAGTCTTGTCTTTGGTGTCATTGTAGCACATGAAAGAGACAAATGACAGATGGAGACTGATGAGAGGAGTTTATCGCTAAACATATATCAATACCAGAGCCTGATGACTCCTATCAGGATAAACAAATTGCTCCCTCACCACATGCTGCAGCCTTTGCAGGTTTGGTAAGAGACACTTCACATTTAATAAGAATGAATTCAGATCTTTTTCAAGCCAAACTCCCACTGAAACACTTTGCTTTTCATTTTAAACCTTAAAGGGTCAACTGTCTGTAAGGAGATTCATTTTAATTGCTATAGAGGTTGAAAGAGAAGTTTGTTTGTGTGCACATCAAGCCTTATAATAAGGAAATTTACGATCATACACGATGTTCTACAGCATTATTATGATAACAGGCACAGTCCTGAGAGCTGGAGCTCGTTGCTGCTGTCACTGCTAACTGAAAGCAAAGGAGGAGCATGTGCACTCAGACAATCCGTCAAATCGCTCGTTTTAAAAGACGTGAAACTCGTCGAATGTTTAGTGGTGTCCTCTCATGTACTGACACTAAAAATACGAAGCTAAACACGGATATATAATTGAGAAATGGCTCTTTCAGCTGCTTCACGAAATAAACTTACAGTCATTTCCAGGTTATACGTCTGTGTTTAACTTCATGTTTTAGTGTCAATACATGAGAGGACACCGCTATTCTGACACTCTACGAGTTTCACGTCTTTTAAAACAAGCGATTGTTGAGTTTTTCAAAGGATTGTGTCAGTGCCCCTCCCTCCGTTGTTTTCAGCTAGCGGGGACATCAGCAACGAGCTCCAGCTCCAGCTCTCAGGACTGTCGGCTGTTGTAATAATGCTGTAGAACATCATAAATGTTTGTAAATATCCTCATTATAAGGCTTAATGTGCAAAAAAACAAACAAAGAAACAAACAAAAAAACTTCTCCTTTAAAAAGACATTCAGATTAAGATAAAGATTAAAGATTAAGTGATTGATCACTATAACGGTTTGCTTAACGATACAAAACAGAAAATCTAATACTCTTAATAGATTCTGCCAAATATTAGGCAAATAAGATCTTATTGGTTTACTTTAGTTAGACTTCCATCCATCCATCCATCCATCCATCCATCCATCCATCCATCCATCATGTTCAAGGTCATGGAGGACTGACGTATGTCCCAGCATGAATTAGAAAAGACAAACATTAAAGTCTGGACACGTCACCTGGCACCTGTGGGGCTGTCCATGAATTACCATCATATTAAAAATGTCTAATTTTACTTATTGGTGAGTAAAAAGTGCCGCGAAATTCACAATCAGTTTGATATAAATTCACAAAGCAGGCAAAAGCATAACTAATGCAAGTTCTATATTTGTTAAACAATCTATAGTTCTGTTATAACTTTGGACTGTGAGCAAACATTTCAATTCGACAATGTTGAATTTCTTCCACCTCCTCCCCAAGAAATGCATAATCTCTTTTCTTCCATCTATAAATTTCTCTTATGTGCTTTTATTTCTTTTTCCTCAGAAAGGTGTGTGTTTGTGTGTGCGTGTGTGTATGTGTAAGGCTCAGGTTGGGGTTAAAGCTATCCCTGCTGCATTAATGAGACCTTGTGTTCCACGATAGATTTCTTCATCCCCGACCCAGGGGCTTGATTGAAGCAGTGCTCTGTCAATTTCAAAACCTCTCTCTCTCTCACACACACTCTCACACTCTCTCTCTCTCTCCAGTCACGCCAACACCTTTACTGGATTCCCTCCCCTCTCTCTCTGTGTCCCTCTCTCTCTCTCTCTCTCCCACGGTGATGGGTGGTGCAGACAGAGAGAGGGGCTTAACCTGGACGTGGAATGAATATTGGATGCCAGTGTGACAGATTACAGTGGTAATAGACACCCAGGCCAAATCCTCACAAGGATTACAATCATATTTTCAAATGGCTCAGGGTCGGCCGGAGGTCGACCGGCCTGGACCATGGTCAATGAGGCGATCGGGGACATGAAATCACACAGCCTAACACACACCAGCTTCTGCTTTGCCAACTGTGTCTTAGATTAGGCAGCTTCACCACAGATTTTCATTGATTTCAAAGTAGCTTAGCTTTTTGGAAAAGCTTTTTTATTTTTTACAGTAATCTTTATGTAAATTTAGGCAAAGCACATTAATTATATGAGCTAAAGATTGTAAATTAAACCCTGGTTAGGGCATGAGAGCCTTCAAAAACACACTCATCCTCCTTACATGGTGGAGCAACACTGATACATGATCCTAATCTTTTACATCAATACATTAGTATCAATTAACTGATTAGTCAATCAAAAGTAAATTGATAATAATTTGGATTGTAATTGTTAGTCACTTATCAAATTGAAAGCCAACCTTGTTAAAGCTGCACCAATGTAATTTCATATCATTCAAAGTAAATAACTGGCTGTTTCATTTTAGTAAATAAATTAATTAAACATGAATGATGAAGCTTGAATTATATCATAACAACGTCAGTCTCACAAGGAGTATTTATGCTCCACCAGCCCTCCGCAGCCTGAAGTGGAACATGGACCGACAGCTCGCAGGATCCAACAGATGAAATATGTAGTTTTGTGACACCAGTGGGGGAAATCCAATAGTGATCTCAGGCTACTAGCTGCACCGTTTAACCACATTAAGTAGCACAGTGTGGGCCATCCAGTCGACTGAGGGGAGGTTACGAGGCGAGACGATGTGTAAATGTCCTCGTGTTGCGTTCATCACGATCAATTTTGGCGATTAAGGAGATTCATGAGCCTTAAAACAATGGTGGGGAGAGCCTTCAGCATGCAGCCTCTGCACATTTAGTGGATATAAAAACAATTTTATATTCCATTATCTTTTATATTATAGTTCAAACCCGCCGGGTGCTACTGCGATATGGTTTGGAGGACAGGACGATATCCCCTGCTTAAGAGATGGTATATTTGTGTAAGCAGGCAAGAACAACTATTAAGAGCTACAGCCAAGAGTTGCTTAATGGCTTAAAACTGGGACTTAACCTAATGGGTAAATGGTACAGTACAGACAGTCAAACTTATTCGTGCAGAACAACATGAACAATTCACTGCATCCTTTCTTTGAGTAAAAATAACCTGTGATGTGCAAAAAGACGCCTTAATTCAATGTAAAAGAAATAAAAAGGTAAAAGATGTCAGGGATAAAAGTTTTAAAAAATCGCTGAAATACATAGACACATACAGTTGGAATTTTAAATATTCATTTGCACTTATATAACCTGTGTGTCAAGTAGTAACGGGTAGGAGAGTTAATTACAAAACAAAACAAAACAAAAACTGCTGTATGGACCTGTTAATAAGTTAGAGTCACAAACAAACAAACAAAAAAAAACCCTACATATTTTAGATGACTACACTGCACCGCAAACGTCACCAGATCAGGAATAAATCACTATTATTTTCAAATGTCATTCATCTTTTATTAAGATGACATTTCTGCACTGAGCCAATACACCAGGGTACAATCGATCTGCTGGCTGCTACGATGCTACATCTCTCACTCGAACTGTCCTGTCAGATAACATGAAGACTCTGGAATTTTTCACCATACATCAGGACCTGAAAAGCGGACTAGCCTGTAGCCATGATCACCCCCTATCTGTTAGCTAAGAAATCCCTCAGGGGTCAACATCATGAAGCACAGGCTACACTCTCACCTCCGCTTCATCTCCTCATTGCCATTCCTTTCCCTCTCCCATTTGTCCAACCACTGGTATTTTTTAATGGTATAATAACGCTGCACATCCTGTATAGAGGCCCTCCAGAGAGACATGGATCATTGTCACCTTGACCAAGCTAAGAGGCTCAACTCAGTGCGGGGAGCTGCCCTGGCTTCTTCCCCATGGATACCATCCCCAACGTGCTGCGACAATAAGGCTGCCTTGCAAATTAGTGCCTGAGCATTTTTTTCCCCCTCATGCCAGAGAGCAAAAAACCCCACAAAGGGATATTTGAGCTATTGACATCAATGATTGGTAATTTTTAAAAATTATTTTAAACATGTGTGTCTGTTCTTAACACCTTTTAAACATATTTTAAATGTGTCCTGTCATTTTAGCATCTTATTAAACATTTTTAACATGCTAATCTTTTTTAAAACATCAACCTTTGACCACAATATCTTTTTCCATTTGCTATCAGCAATCTTTTGCTTATGCCCTCTTCAACAGGAACAGTGATTTTGGCAGGGATGCACTTTGGAAAGGAACAAATGCAAATCAACCTTTACCTGCAGCCTTGAGCGGTTGGCCTACTTGCTTTTATTCATGGCCAGTGCAGAAAATTAGCACCCATACAGGTAGACGGAGGTGAAGGAGATGGGCACTTACATAGGGTTTTTGGAGGAGTCATTGTTGTACTTCCTCTGTTTTGTTAAGCTCTTTGTATTGTATTTTCAAGTTGTGTTGTTTCTGTTATGTTGTATTGAAATGGTGCTGGTGTTTTGACTGATATTTTTTACTGACCCTACCCCCTGTTTTCCATGTTGGCACCCTGTACCCCCCCTCTATAGTGTGTCGCTGTTTTGTGTTTTTTTCTTGTCACTCACGGTTTTTGTCTGACTTAGTTTGTTAAGCTTATGTGTTTTTTTTATTCTTTTCATTGCTCTTGTATTTATAACTTTTTATATTGTCTGCCTCTTAACTGACCCCTTTTTTTCACAGCCCCCATTATGCCCCCTCCCCCTCAAGAGGCTACCGTCTCTTGCCAGGCCGTCTTTGGAAATAAAAACTTGTTCTTAATAGACTTTTTTGCCTGGTTAAATAAAGGTTAAATAAATAAAAACCATACAGTGGCCCCTCTCAGGTCTGCCTGAGTAGTATAAAACACTGTCAGGACCTGAGCTCAGCTCCCCGTTTTTCTTCAGTGTATGCAACAAAAGGGCAAAGGATTAAGAAGATTAGGAAGTTTACCAAGGCATCCACCGGTCAGCATTCTGTCAGTGGCATTCGCCTCTGCCCTTCCTGCCAGGATGACTACATTATAGATTTTGACTTCCATGCCCACTATGAGACCTGTCTCAGCTCGCAGCACACCGGACTCACCCTTACCCCTCGGGTCACGTGCCCCAACTGTGCTGCTCTGCCCGCGGAGGAGAAGCAGCAGCGGGTTGATGCCTTTGCAGCCTTGCAGGAAGATGAGGAGGACGATGGCTGCACAAGACGTGTAGAAGAACTGCTGGATGTTGTTCCTGACCGAGTGCCATGTTGGGGGATATCTACCACCCGGAGCAGGACTCCCAGTGTCTCCCACTGTGGCCGTGCTTCCCGCCACATCAGCCTTTCCTCATCGAAGTGGCGGCAGAGCCTGGCAAGCAAAAGGCTCCAGTCGCACGATACCATCCATTCACCCGGGTCAGAGGAGACATGGAGCAAGCAGTCCCAATCAGTTCCAACAGGCGGAGAAGGTGTGTAAGCACACTTCTTGGAGCAGAGCTTCCTCTCACCAGCAAGGCTCTTGGCGGGACAAGCTATATTTTTGGCCCGAAAGTGAAACATCCTACAGCCACTGTAATCGCGGCCTGCTCTGCCGCAGCAGACTCAGCCTTCGCTGCTCAATCTGCTCCATGCTGCCCCATGCTGCCCGTTCCTGAAGAGCAGACAACCAGTCTGCACATGGTTGAATCCACCTGCTGAACCTCCTTGCAAGTAGTGACAACAATGATGGGATGTGGGGGACATGTGCTTTTTCCCGGATTTGCCGAACACAATGGCTCTTTTCAGCACATTCAGCTCAAGCAGCTTCAGTGAGGGCTCTCTCTTGGCTTACAAAAATTTCCACAGAGGCTCTCAAAATGTTTGCTCACCCACTATCAGATCCTGCTGAGAGTGGCAAAGTCTTTTTCATATGAGCAAATGGATGGGAAATTTAATAAAAAAGGGCTACATTATTCAGGTTGCCAGCCCCCCTCCACCATTCTATGGGGTGCTAGAGTCAGCCATGTCATCTCAGTCAGAGTCAGCTGCTCTGATTACAGAGTTGAAGGAGCTCGTGGAAAAAGCAGCAATTTCTGGAGAACCGGCAGGTGAGAAAAAAGAGGGTTTTTATTCGCATTACTTTCTTGTGCCGAAGAAAACAAGCATATGGCCAATTCTCGATCTGGCTCTCTTCAACAAATTAATAATGATGAAGCCCTTCACATGCTCACAATAAAGCATGTTCTGGTGTGTGTGCAACCCAAGCGACTGGTTCACTTCCATCGACCTAAACCTTATTTTCCTCCAGGGAGAGCATGGTGCTTCACACAGCGGAACTGGTAAAGCACCTGTCTCTGCTGGGGTTTGCCATAAATCGGGAAAAGAGCTCTCCTCTTCCCTCCCTGACGATAGTTTATTTGGGGGTGCAAATGAGCTAGCTCGACATGATAGCGTGGTTATCTTCAGTCAGACTGGAGGCACTCAGCTCTCTTCTCTCATGCATCTCACCATGCAAAGTGGTGTCGGCTCTGCTTGTGATGTGTCTGCGAGGCATGATGTCAGCCAGTCATGTTGTGGTTCCTCTGTGCCTCCCTCACATGAGAAGAATCCAGAGATGGTTTGGCCGCCTCCGCCTCGACCTAGTCCGGCACAAGAAGTGCATGTTGATTATCCCCTCCACCCTGCAACCGGACCTGTCATATTGAAAAAACCCCTGGCGTTTTGTCTGCGGGGGTTCCTCTTGTGGGAGTTACATCGCACATTTCAGTGTATATCAACGCCTCTGTGTTTGGGTGGGGAGGATGTGTCTCTCACATGTAGTAGGGGGGAAATGGCAAAAGCCTCCATCTCTCCACATAAACTGCCTTGAGCTTTCCACAGTGCTGAAAGTGCTGAAACACTTTGCTCCACTCCGACAGACAAGCATGTAATAATAAGGACGGACAACGAGACAGCCTCGGCTTATATAAATTGCCAAGGTGGCGTTTGCTCGGCTCGTTAGCTGGAGTTAGCCAGGAGCCTTCTGTTGTGGTCACAGGCAAATCTGCACTCCATCAGAGCAGTTTACATTCCGGGCAAGCAGAATTGGGCTGCGGACCTGATGTCATGCAGTGGCCCTCCTCAGAGTGAGTGGACGCTGGACTCCTCTCTGACCCAAGCAATATGGGACAGATTTGGAAAGGCTGAAGTGGATCTGTTTGCCTCCTGGGAGAACACACAATGCGCTCTCTGGCCCCAGGATTCTCCGGGCTTCTCAGGGCATGGATGCCTTCTCCCATCGACCTTAGCCCAGGGCTCTCTTGTATGCCTTTCCACCAGTTCCTCTGATTCCCCACTTATTAGCGCACATTCAGGTGGAGGGACTGACAGTCATTCTGGTGGATCCGGAACACACGAGTGTGTGGTGGTTCCCATCACTGATATAGCTGCTGTCGGGGAAACCGTGGCAGCTCCCTAGCGCAAGGACAAACTCACCCAGCTGGGTGGTGCGATCCGGTGCACCCCAGTGATAGGCCAGTGGTTATAGGTCTGACCCCTGAACGGGAGGGCTTGGAGAAGCTAGGTCTGCCCCCTGATGTGGTGTGTATAATTCAAGGCGTGAGGGCTCCATCTACTACAGCATCATATTCAGCAAAATGGTCCGTTTTTCAGCATTGGTGTGTGGAGAGGAATACGGACCCCATGTCATGCCCTCTGCCTCTTTGGTTATCTTTCCTCCAGTTATTAGTGGATAAACGCGTAGTGCTATCTACTGTCAAAACATATGCTGCGGCTATTTCATCTTGTCACAAAGGGTTTGGAGAGAGATCGTTTTTTGCACACCCACTGGATAAGCGTTTTCTGAAAGGAGTGGGGAGACAGCGGTCTGTTACATGCCCTTTGGCCCCACAGTGGGATATATCTTGTTTTACGCGCTCTTCAGGATCCCCCCTTTGAGCTGCTAGCCCAGATCTCTCTCAGGTTTCTGTCCTTGAAGACAGCATTCCTCTTAGTCTTGACTTCGTCTAAGAGGGTAAATGACCTATGCGCGCTCTCAGTCTCCCCTTCTTGTCTTATCAGGGATGATGGGAGTTCAGCCGTGCTGAGGCTGAACTCGCCATTTATGCCTAAAATTATAAACAGCTCCTTTAGATCTAGAGCTGTCTCCCTGGACTTTTCTTTTTACTCGCCCTCATAGTAATAAGATGATGGAAAAATCAAATCGCCTTTGCCCTGTACGTGCTCTGTCTCATTATGTCGCATGCACAGCAGATCTCAGGCAGACTCAGCAACTGTTTGTGGAGCCTCCACCTGATATCTGCACACACCCCACCAGAGCTTTGTCTTCTTCCACGACACTCCTCAGGGAGATGACAGTGGATGACATTTGTACTGTGGCTTTGTGGTCTTCACCGTGTTCTTTTATGCACTTCTACTTACATAATGCATCTTTGTTCTCATTTACGTTTTAGGCGGGCAAGTAGCATGTATGTTGAGGGTGTTGGAGATGTTCAAATGTGTTGTATAGCATCTATGTTCTTGTTTTACTTTTGGATTTTGGATGAATCAGATACATTCGCAAAAAAGTGCAGTTTTCTTTTAATATGTGTTTTCTTATTCACTTATGCATGGTAAAGGTCTGTGCTTGTCTGTTGAGCAAAAACAAACTTAATCTGCAATTCTAACACATACTGTGTGTTACACTGTTGGCATGGAATGCTACAGTAAATTATAGTCACTCATAAAACAGTAAAATAATGCATGTCAAGGTCAAGATCACTTTATTATGTCCCCAGGGGTGCAAATCTTGTGCAGCAAGTTCTTAAGCTTACGCTTAAAAACTGAATGAGGACCCACAGTGCAGACCACTGAAGACATGGGCAAGGTGCGAAGGAGTTGACTGACAACAAAGTTCAAAAAAGTGCAAGAAGGCCTTGGTGCTGGAGCAGGGGTGCAGGTGTGACGGTTTAACTGGTGGCCGGATTAACTGGTGGCGATCCCAGATGTGGCGTGGGTGTGGTCTAAGGATCCCTCGTTCATTAACCAGGAAACATATGTTTTCTCATGTCGCTAGTGTAAATAATATTTACACACGCACCTCGCTTTGAGTGTCCATTGTTCACCATAGTACACGTAATGTGCGTCGGTCTATTCCGCAAAACGGAGTCACTGAAACGAGCTGGAATGAACGTAAGTGACTGTCGCTACGATGCTGTATCACAAAGCCACAAACGTAAATAAATCGTCTAAATGTAAATGTTGTCGCC
>JAQLOL010000013.1:22130939-22164870 GCA_029783665.1 Naso thynnoides
AAATAAAAGGAATAAAGGATGGCATTTTAATACAAGCCAACTGTTTTAACCTATTTTATACTCAGTCATTATCATATTTATAAAAAAGTACCTTATTATTATTGCTCATTAACATTATAGTTTGCTTTTAATTGAGTTTGCTCATTATAATTTTTGTCCAAATTAAAAAAAAAAAATCCAATATATTAATTATTTTGATGACAAATTTTAACATTCTTTTTGGGCACCCACTGTAGCACCTCCACAGACCCCTTAGGGGTCACGGTCCCATGGTTGAAGATCATTGCTCTAGAGTTTCTTAAATAGACAGTGATGTAAATGTATGTTGTGCACAGACGTCAGGCCTGAGCTCTTTTGAAGAACATGTAAGACTTCAAAAGCAGCCATCTAACAAAATGTACTTTCATGTGGGAGGAATAAAGGATAGAGTGCACAGGTGTCGTATAGTCCATTTTCAATGGAGTGTCAAGACCTTGAGGTCCAGCGTATACAGCTATATTCTGCATTTTGTATGTAACACATGAGCACAAAGCCACCTAAAGCACAACAAGCCTCCTGAAAGGAGGAAAAGTCAACACAGTGTTGTATCATCAGCATAAAGCTTTATAATTAGCATCTTCTTCAACGCTTACTACTTTCTCACTTTTTAAATTTAGCTCGAGGTTCTGACACAGGTCAAAGAGACGACCTGATTGGTTCCCTGAGGGCTGAGCTCTCTGGTGAGAGGTAGTATGTTTTTTAGCCAGGTTGTGTGTACATGAGCAGGAACAAATCAGATGTGGAGGGAAAAAAATTGCATGAAAGAGCAAAGAGGAGAGACTAAAGCTTCAGAGTAAGCTTTTGTGTGCAAATTGTGTCTGTAAGTGTTGATTGTGGATGTGTGGCAGCTTTATATTAAAAAATGCATGTGTAAGCCTGGAAATACAAGCGGGAACAGGGCACTGCTACCTCCCTAAAATCTGTGTAAATAGAAGTTAACGTGGTGGCCTTTGTTTGAACAAAACTAAAAACTCTGTAAAGGCTTAACACCTTTTAGCTCAAACTGGAGGACAACGAGAAGAGAAATGCAGAGAGAAAGAGATATGAGCAGACGTGCTGAGAAATCCTGGTGTGTTTACCTCAACCTGCATCTCCTCACAGCAGGATGGTTCCTTGATAAGAGGGGGAAGGGTGGGATCAGCCAGGCCAGATCTTAATAATTCATGAAGGTCTGCTCCTCACCTCCTCCTGTGCCATCACCAGACATAGAGACTTCTTTTACGTCCAGTTAGCTTTAGCTCACACGTCTGTGCACATGAATGACTAATTTTACAGGTCGTGGCTGCATTTTTGACTAAAATACAGCAGACCTGATTGGAGGTAATCAGAGAGGAAAATGATTACAGGTTGGCACATCTCAGCCCTCCAGCTCTGTAAGCCAGATAAATATTATTGTTTGTTGTTTTCAGAACATTAGCTGACCTAAAACCTATTTCTGGCCGACAAAAAGCCCAAATCACTGCCATAATACCCGTGTAATTCAACTTAACGATACGCAACTTTACATGCAGCTAACGTGTGTGACTTCTCTGTGATTTTTAAATTCTGATCAGATGCTGATCTGACAAACAAGAAGTGGCTTCACAATTTAATCTGGTACCAAATACTTTTATTTATTTATTTTTTAAGCTGGGAAATGCAACTACTATATTTAAGAGCGGAAAAGAAGAGCGGAGAGAGCTGACGGAACTAGCGAAATATCTGCATTCAGCAATATTTTACACTTCAAAGTCAAAGGAGACATGTAAGAAATTGTTTTTTATGTGCTGATATTGAATCAGTACAAGTTTGGGTATCGGGAAGGAAAAAAATGGCATTGAAACATCTCTAAAGTTAAATTAAGGTATTGTTTAATTATTGTTTATGAACTATCTACTGCATTCTGGTGTCGGACGCAGATGTCTCCAAACCAGCAACACACACCAAAAAAAGGAATAAAAACAATGAACTTTATGCTCTCTGGTCCTGCACAGCAATATCTCCCCAATAATTCACTGGCTGTGTTTCAGAATGTAAATTCCCTGATGGAAGCAGGCAGCGTTGACAGCCTACAGTGTACAACAAGTGTGATTATGTACCATGAGTATCCAGCAGACAAATCCAAACTGAAACACTCAGAACTTCAATACTGGCGGCAGCAAACTGCTGCAAATGACGAATTAAACTGCCTGTCAATTCTCGACAACATGAACAAAACTCACTCTCTGCCTGGTTGCATTCCCTGAGGGTGTATTTCTCCTTTTTTCAGATGCGAGGAAAAACAAAGACCATTGTTAGAATACCCACTTGCTAATTTGAAAAGCAAACTAAACAGTGAACACGGCTGACTTGATGACAGCTGTCAGTGTGACAAGAGGTATTACCAGGTGGGATTTAAATTGTTATGCTGAAAGCAGCCAGGCGGTGTCCATAAGGGATCTGAAAAGATGAGGTTTGGGAGGAAGGGGGGGTGTTTAGTGGCTGTCACTCAAACATATCGCGTTTCTACCAGGCCTTTATGTAAAAGTTTCAGTGCTGAATATTCATAAGGTGTAACTTATAGCTGCTCTGAAAAGGGGGCAAAAACAAGAACTATGCCACAAGCAATTATACAAGAAAGGTAAACAACGGTTCAACGTTTAAATATGTCTTTTACTTGAAATTCCTCAGGGAGCAGCCATGATGGTTGAAGAGAGAAAACTGAGCCTGTTAGGATTCAAAAGTGCTTTAAGACGGACACATTAAAGTACAAGGGTCACATGCATGTCATGCAAAGAATAATGTCAGTTAAGTTCTTTACGCTCCCAACAGGAAGCTGCAGTATCACAGCTTGCTCTCAACTCTCAGACAAAAATCATACCGCAACAGAATATTCTTCAAATCAGATCATGAATTGTAAAGAAAGAGCAATGATTTTGAAATGATACGGTTGAAGTTCGGTTAGGAGCGGAGCGAGGAAGTTGAAGCAAACAGATAATGAGCTGTGCCAGTGACCGAAGTGTGAGGACCTCATCTGTTTGAGGTTTCACAGTGCGATTCTTCACGCGCAGATACTGAACCACAGAAGTCAGAGAGCAGGTGAGTCTAACAGAAACATAAAGCCTAATAGTGGATTTGGATTTTCCAATTATCTCACCCTTGATATGCATGTTACCAAGGCAACGCAGGTAAAGCAGCTTGGACCAAAATAGATATGTATATAACGTTACCGTCTTAACTACAAAGAGCACTGTGTGATACTGTCTTGTCTTTCACTGATGTTAATCTCAAGCGTCTTTTAGTGAGAATGTTAACTGAAAAAAGCATTAATTTATTCGGCACTTTGGAGTGCCTGCAGGTATTCCTTTCAGGTGTCACACATTCCTGACAATGTACAAGGTACAAAGTTTTATTTATCATTCTAAAACAAAAGGTACCAAGCGAAATGCTGGTTGTAGTCCCTTTATGCAGCTCACGAAACAAATGATATAAATGTATGAATAAATAATGAGTCAATAAATAATCATAGTTGAGTGGGGCTAAAGAACCTTTAATGTTGTGAAGCAATTGTTAACACATTTTATTAGCAAGGGGGACACCTTAGAAGCGACACTGAGGGCAAAAAGAACACCCTGCAAAGTTGTTGCAGCTGTTCCTTGGTTTGATCACATGGTAACAACTAAAAAGGACTCAGGAGTCAACAGTCACCAATCAATTCAAACAAATCTGTTGTGCAGGAGAAGAAGAAACCACTAGAGAATGACACAGTGGTCAGTGACCTCTTTGTCAAACAAGATAGGACGCTTGAGTACCGTTATGGGATTGAATTACCCCCGTTCTGCACACTTGAAGCAAGCCAAAAAGGCAGCCTAACAAGGGTTATCACTGGTGAGGCAAAAACCTGTGAGCACCGTCAGCCATATGCCAGCCTCCGCCTACACTTCCCAGCAGGCACTGCCCTCTTATTGCAGACCTGTTTGCTGACTGCTGCCAACATTTCACTGGCAAAAAGTCTCCTGCAAAACATGCATCCAGTTAGCAACAACAGTCTAACACCTTTACCTCGGGAGCCAGTCTCCTTTTATTTCACTATGCACTGATCTGCAGTAACGCGCTAGATTAAACAGCATCTCTCACATAATCTTTGTGGTGCTGTAATTATATAAAGTGCTTAAGATTTAAGTACTTACATAATCAAAACAATTACACCAACCCATTACACGCTAATATTTTAATCACCATGTGAAACTGTCCTCCATGAACAATGATTTAACAACCTTGCAGTTTCCAGCCCTTGCAGGGTTGAGCTTCTTCTTTCTACTCCGTTGAGTGCTTTGCCATTGATAATCTATTTCAAATAGGTCCTCATGTGCGGAATATAAAGTCAATACGATTCTCTGCGAGTATTGTCACTTTAGAAACAGAGCAGCCCTACAATTTGCAACAAAGACGATTCAGAGGTGAAATCCAGTAGGCTGGCACAGCGAGCGGTTTACCCTGTGTTCTTATCTCTTGGCAGAGCAAAGCTGAGTCGCTCGGTGCCACATGGCACCCGGATGCACAGCGAGACACACTCACACACACCGACACACATATAGACACACGTTGGCTCTTATGATCTGTTCCCCAAAAGCACTCCCTCAGGTTCAAAGGAGTCAGTAGCAATGAATCAGGGGCTCGAGCCAGGTTTTGCACCGTGATATCATTAACAGCAGGGTAAAAGCAGAAAATGTGTGTTTTTTTTACTTCTGGGTTTTGTCATTCAGTCTAAATCTGGTTGTGTTTCCTGTTTATAAACTCACAGACAACCTGCATCCTGGTGCACACAGAGATATTTTTAAATTATTAAAAATTCTAGCGATTGTTGCAGCCAAAATGGAAGAGGAAGAGGCTTGTGGCTGATTGAACTTACAAGGTAAAATAAAGGCTTATTTAAAATAAATGGGCTAAACTGTTATTTCTGCTCAGGAGCATCACAAGAAACTCAATGACAGGTAAAAGAAAGAGTCAAAATTTGCAGCTCTCTACCCCGCGCATGAGTGCCAAACAACCAACTAGAAAGAGAAGACAGAATAAAACATTTCCACTGTTATACAGACTGATTCTGTAGATGTTAAGTAGAACACTTCGCCCACACCCGAGTCTAGACAAAAGTATGTGATAAAAATGTTCAGAAAGCTTTACTCATCTCTGCTGACGAGTTAGCACACAATTTATTTTAATGGGGACATAAATGCCTACCAAATTTAAGGACAATCCATCATTTAGTCTTTGGTGTCACTCTGCTGCCAGTGTGAGAGGTAAAATCTGAAGATAGCCAAAGTCACAGGATTCATCATCTGGAAACCATGAGCGTCTTCAAAATGTCATGGCAGTCCATCAAGCAGCTATTGAGTATTGACAGATGAAGTTGCAATCCATAGAATGACAGCAAATTATTTAAAATAAATATTTATTGTGGAAAGACATATAATTTCAAACTAAAATGCAAAGTCTCTTCAATATCCCCGACTGTTCTGAAGAAGTAATAGTTCATAATATTAACTGTTTGATCTGGAACTAAAAGCTAAAGCAGTGCGGTAAAAAGATGTCCGTATGGTGGATACTCTTTGACCTCCGACTGACAAACAGACACGACCTCAAGTCTCAAATAGTAACACTGTTTTTCACCCTGCGCAACAGCTTAGAGTCCTGCCATTAGTCAGTCAGACAGGCAGCTGAGAGGCAGCGGCGGATCTGAATGGGTTCCAACCTCAATTGCACACCAGAGGGAGTATTTAAAGGGGAGGGGGAGTACATTAGGGGAGCTAATTAAGATTATTAGCAGGACATATTTTATTCAGCTGGGATTTAAACAAATTGCTTAGTCGTTGTGGAGCAAAATTTAAAACGAGTGCAGAACCACTGACCGCACTCCATCAGTGCACCTGTCCTTTTTGTTAAAGCCACTGTGTGTTGGAGGAAGCGGTGCTGCAGCATGATGGGTTTCACTGTCACCAGCCACGTCAAGTGCGATTCAAAATGTTTTGTGATGTCGAACGAGCAGTTCAAACATCAATGGCCCTCTTCCATTAAATATCCCACTGTGCCATGTTAGCACGTGCACATGTCCAATGCACATCCCTGGAGCTGGCTCACTTAAATGGAATGCAGCCATCTTTAACGTCATGAATTCCACCTGTCTGCTGTGAAAAGGGTCTATATCTGTACATATGTTGTTATGTGTCATGTATTAATGTATTCGTGACAAGAATCGCTCACCATGATGTAGTTTACAAAATTGTGTCAATATACACTTTTAGACAGCTGAGTTAAATTTGAAGATCAGTTTGACTTATTCCTGTCTGCTCATATGAAGCTAGGGTAGCACAAAGTCTTGAGACTCGTTACTGTGAGGTTGCAAGGCAGCAAGCGGAGAAATCACTGTGCTTCTATCTTATTGATTTATTTATTCTAACAGAAGAAACAATAACACTAGATTGCATTGAGCAGTGAGCTTTAAATCTACTGGTAGACTGATGCAGTTACCTTCACTATTTCCAGTCTTTATGCTAAGCTATGCCAATAAGCTACTGTCGGTAATCATATTTGCTGTACAAGCATTAGAGTCCTTTATCTAATTCACTCCAAGAAAGCAGAGAAACATTTTTTTCCTGATCTTTAATGATATCATTTTTTACATAAATGTGTCTTTTACCTGAAATTCTAGATAAAAAAAAAAACAAAAAAACCCCAAAACACTGTTGCCTTACTATATTCACGCAATAATTCAAAAACAAGGAGTTAAACTCAGACATATCATCATACACTCAGTGATTCTGTGGTCTGTAGATTTTAAATAGTGTGTTTAGTAATTATTTTGTGCTTTATTTTGTGGCAGTTATTTAAGTAAATACTAAATAAAAATGTTTGCTTTTAGAGTCACTTATTAGAGTTAAATAAACAAAGGATTCTTCTCATGTAGCACATAAACTGTGTGAAAAGAAGACACTATTTAAGCACAAAGTTACATAAGTTTTCTTTTTCTTCAAACTCAAATCGTCGGGGTAGCTAAGACACACACTCTTAAGGGACAGATCAAAGATAAATCTATCATCCACATCAAAATCAGGTAATTATGTGCATGTAAATCAGCAGCTGACATGTAATTGTCTGCTTCTAAGTGTTTCCTTCATATTCTCTGAGGCAGTAAGGGTGATGGCAAGACAGCAAGCCAGCTAATAATACAAGTAGAAGAAAGCCCTTGATGAGATCCAAGAGAATTCAGGCGAGGACAGGGTAGCAGACTCATATCAAATGCCAGCGCATCCTGCCACAGTGTCTGCAGCTTGGCGCATCGCCCTCATGTTTACGGTCGGGGAATAGTCTGAAGCCACGCTGAATGTCGTTGAAAGAGAGCCTTCAACGTGACAACAATGTGTGTCCCAGAGTAACAGCTAATGCTTGGCACATCTAACTAAATCATTTCATTATAGAGCCTCTGATGTGCAGAGAGAGGAGATGTAAAATGCATTTCCACGCCAAGCCTCTCAATCGCTCGCTATTCTTGCAAACATAATGAAGAGATTACCGTTTGCACCCTTGTCACATGATACTTCTCTGACATGTGCCTGGCACCTTGTGGGAGATGTTTTCAACGCTTGTCCTCCCGTTCTAGACAGTAAGGCCTGAAAAAAAAGGACTGAATCTAGTTTTACTGCCACAGGAAATAAAACAACTTGCTAATTAGGAGTGCAATGGACTGAGGCAGACAGTATTGCCTGAGTGGACGGCTTGGGAGATGGAGAGGTTGAAATGCCAAACGTCTATATACCAGCACCCTTAGGCCAAAGTCCTGCAGACACTGCAAGTGTACACCCAATTTACCAATTACTCTTTCTGTCCTGACTCAAGTTAACAAAATGCTAACCATCTCAATATCCATGACATTTTTTTTTTTTTGCTAACTACCTCCCCTCTAGTTAAATTCAGCTTCTCTTGTCCTTTTCTCTCCCGCAGAAAAGAGACTGCAACTCTTCGCTTGGCTTAATTAAGAGGATTGCTTATTAAGAAAAAGCTCTCGGGTACCTTCTAAATTGGGGAGAGGACAGTCTCACCAGTGCAATAACTGTAGATTTATGTCAGAATTAGGTGTAAATAGCTGAACTGGTTATTCCCCTTCTTTAATTAAGCAAGCACATTTTCTGGGCCTTCGTCTTGTGCGCTGACTGCTCCGGTTCCCTCTGCTGGGTGGATGCTAGCTTACAAAGCAACTCAGCCATGTGGAGGACAGTGCACACAGGAGCCATTTTAGTGCCCTCCAAGAGTTCAAATGGCTGAATATCTCAGGGACTGTTATATTTTTGTAGTTTTTTTGAACATTTATATGGGTTTGACCGATGAGTTCAGTTGAGTCTCTCGCAGAAATGTCACTTTGTTTTACTTGTTTTGCTGCCTGCTGTCTTTTTTAACTAGTAACCCAGCCTGTTTTTAACAATGAGTAGTCGTCCAAAATGATACATGGCAGCAAATGTCAAATTACTTCTCACCGTCAGATCAAGCTGAGCGCACAGGAAAATGAAAATGTTCTGCGGGGGTGTAATATCACTTTAAAAGACTGCCGACTTTGTACTTTGAAGGCAATTCCATCTGTGGCCTCTCATCTCCATGCGTTCTATTTTTGATGCTTCAAAAAGGTGCACGTCCCAACAAACTTTACACTTTCTCTTAGCCACAGCTGTACTTATATCTGCCGGGGGAAAATAAAAAAAAAGAAAATATCGAAGACGAGCAGCGGAAAAAATGCTCTTATGCAGTTCATAAGGGGTACTCAGTGTTCAGATTCAGCATTGAATTTCTATGACTGATCGGGCTGCTATTGATTCAGAGTTTGCCCCATGCTCAGTGTGGGCCAGACACAACAGATCTTAAGGTTTGGGAGCTGTCAGTCAAGGTAATCCAGGAGTCTTTTTCAAAGCCTGTCAGGGTGAAGCGTACAGCCTCACATTTCCCTCAAACAAGGAGGAAGACAGAACAGGCCTAAAAGCTGTCTGAGTGGAAAGGAACGCTCCTCAGACGAACAGCATGCAAGAAAACATTCAACTTCTGTGATGGCTGCAATTTCCTTTCACTTATTTCTGTTTAATAAGCACTCATTAAGGTCTGAGCTGATGTGTTTCACAACAAATGCTGTTTCCAATCAGGTCATATCCCATTTTGCTTTAAAATGGTTAATTATTTGATGTTTTCTTAGCAGGTTTTCTCCATCTCTATTTGCAAATGGTCTCATCTTCACATCAGGAAATTGCGCACGTTATATGTCCCCGCATTTTCAAAGGCTGTGTTGTTACACCACTTCTTAATGTTTTCCTTCCTTCTGATGCAGATCTGATGATTTCAAAAGCGTTTGAAAGACAAAAAGCTACAATTGCGTTTGTTTTACTCCCTGTCAGGATGACATGGATCTGTCATACCAAACTGATCCCAAGGCATGCGGCCTACATGTCGCGCATATTTGAACGCTGCAGTCTGAATTCGTAGCGTTGCATGAAACACTGAGCAAAATGTTTCTCATCCATCATGTCATTGATAAAATGGTAGTACTGCACTTTGATTGAACCCAATCATATCAGGAGAGCAAAACGGTTGAAAATAGGTGAATTGAGGCAGAATTTGAAGGTGCATATTGAAATTTACTACTCCAAAAGTGTGTTTTTCAAATCATAGCAGTTTACATCAGTATGGCACATACATTAGATTATATTCTAAATAACGGTAAGATTTGAACAGCAGTTCTAAATTCCTGAAAGGCTTTGTTGTGGATGTTTAAAGATGGAAAAAAAGGATTTATTGTGCTGATAAGGGACGGAGGCCGTGCTGCTTTGAAATGCTGAGTATCCGACCTCCCACCATGGATAAAAAGGTGAGATGGGATCATTGGGATTGCTCCATTCATAAGACTCCCACACACGTGTATCTGCTGCAATTAACGTTAAAAGCCCCTCAGTACAAATAAATGAAAACTTGAGAGCATCCAAATATGAATGCCACCGTAGGCCACAATCTGCGCTCTTTAATCTAGTCCATATTGGCCTATTTGTGTGTGCGTCTGTGGATGTGTGTGCCATTTATTCATTTATTATCCATCTCCCAAAGAGAGAGGGGGATTATTGTGAAAGTCAGTGTTACAGCAAGAGAGCTCTGAGGGGAAATCCACCCCAGAGGTTCAAAGAGCAATTAAAAGTCAAAGGATCTCACCAGCAGCCCACTACTGTATCATCATCTATTCTTGGAGCCTCATGCACAGAGGTGAAAAGAGTTCTTGGGGGGTGGTTTCCAGACCATAATTTTCCATGAGTGATGAACTGTGAAATGCAACAAAAGCGGCCATTATAGCAAGAGGGATTTAGAGCCCACAGAGCAATGGAAGAGAAAAGGGGTAAAAAAAAATGTCTTCCTCAAATAAAATACATGAAAGAAAGAAAGAAAAAATCTCTGTCATAGAAATCCTACTGTGTAGGCCCGTATGCTTAGTTCACATTATGCTTGGGTCCTCAAATCCAGCGAGTGCAACGGGCATTTAACAATGAGACAATGTGATATTTCTGGGTGACTTGTAGTCAATAGCAAGGGCCTTTAAGATATTCAGAGGCTAAATCTGAGCTATGAGAGATCACTCCTCCCTTGACTTAAATTCAATACTAATTTTCTGGGAATTCATCGCGTCAGTATCTGGAAACCAAAGCTGAGAGAGTGAAATTTGTTTTGGTTTCCCAAAAACGAAACATTAACCCTTACCTCTGTATCGACTTCATTCTCATGCGTGCAAAAGAATATTTTTCAAGTGGCACTTTCACAGTCTAAGATAGTTTTACATCTAAATATGGAGGAGAAAAACACTACAGAGATTTGTGTTCTTCAGCTTTTCCAAACTTTCCCCTCCATACTTTATGTCAGAGGAGGAAATGTTTTGCTCGAAACTTTAAAAAAAAAAAAAAAAAAAAAAAAAAAAAAGTCAACAGAAAACCCTGTGGGAAGCTGGAGTCAAGGAGGCCCCCTGTTATCTTGTTATGGCAGAGTAAACGGTGAGGCAACACTGAACGCCTTGATGGAGCCCAGATAGACGAGTCACACACTCGCACAACACAGCATCACAGAGCAACACCTGATGTTGCATAGCTACCAACTTTTCACCAACTTCTCTTTCAAAAACTTTTTCTCCCAGGGAGTAAACATTGTCTCCTGTTTGCACTTATATATACCTATAAAACTCTCTTATTTCCATACATACATAAAACATTAAATATCACAAAACAATGATGTGGTGTTAAGGAGACGATAGAGAAAAAAGAAGTTACCAAAGGTGATGACAATGATGATGATGATGATGATGATGATGATGATGACGACCTCAGTTTTGTAGTTTCTGCTGCTAAACCATGTCTCTTCTTCCACGCCCAATAAAAATGTCTAATTTCAGACAGACGCAATCAAACAAGGTTTTTTAATAAGATGAAATTAAATTTTGCAGAGATAGATGACAGATTGTTTTAGCCATACTAGCTAGGTAGCTGGCTACATAAATGTTCACTTTGTGTCAACTGAGCTATTTCTGTGAGTACGATTACATGTTGTATACTGTGTGCACGACTGTGTACTCAAGTTGTACATTAATTTTGACAGTAGTGCTCCAGTTGTGCACTTACAGGAAAGACAATCACAAAGATTGACTGCTTCTACCTCTTCTTTAGTTTTTTAATGGCCAATAACATCTGAGTGGAGCTTTATATGATATTAAATGACATTTGACTGCAATTTCCTCTTTACAGAATAGCACTGGACTTAAACTAAATTGGATTTTATTTAAAAAATGCACTTGCTTTTATATCTTTTAGGCTTAAAATTTGAAACAGTATGAAAAACTTCTAATATTACAAGAGAGAAGGCTTTTAGAAAAAGTATCTGGTGAACTACTGTGGGTAACAATGCTTTGTCAGTTACCATTAAGAGCTAACTCTAATGTTATCTTTAATTCTGACACAGAGGGATCTAGCATATGGATGCTATTAAATATTATGATCTGCATCTTCCAGTGGAAGTGAAAATAAGTTACCGTAGGTAGTGGGGCTGCACAATTTATGAAATTTTAATCACGATCACAAATTTGACTTACCACAATTAAATGAGCATGATCAAGCAATCGAGGGATATTGAAAATGCATACTCCGTCCATAGAACAAATAATATCTGCAAACCAGCATCGCTTCAAAGCAAATCAGGCGCTACCTAAGCCGCTGTCTGACCACGTGCCTGCATGAGCCAATCACAGCTGCTCCTGTTCCATGTTCCTGCACTATGCGTAGCCTGCAGTTTCCTGGATGCAGTTTGGACTAGCACCCTAATATTACGCTGAGTGATTAATACAGGCTATGACAGATAACAGACGGTTGACACAAAAGTCAAATGTCTGCACATCTGCGACGAGCTTTTCCCTCGAAGCAGAACATCATCTGAAAATATTTCAGATTTAGGGCAAGTGATATTAACGCGGAACAAATAATATGCAAAGAGTGCTGCAGAGTTGAGTCTGCGCTGCAAGGCAACACAACCAACCCATTCAACCACCTGAGGACACACCACAAAACACACTATGATGGATGGATGAAGATCAAGAAAAACGTTGCATCGATTGCTAACATGAATCGTTCAATGTCAACTCAGACGTCCATAAAAGCGATTCTGCACTGTGTGTCACTGTGTCTGTGCAGCTCACAAAGACATACTGAAATCACCAATGTGGTCCCATTCCATTTCCATTTTTATAGTGCAAGTTCAAGACTTTTATTTACATCCATCATGCAGGTACAATGGATGGAGTGAAAGACTTCATATTTTGATTCTAGGAGATTGAGGTCAGGTGAATAAACACCTTATTTGTCTGCAAAGATGTGTTATTTAACAGGAATATGGCACAATGTAAAAGAGAAAGCAGTGCCCTGATGATTTGTGTGTTGAGCTTACGTGCAATATTTTTATTTATATTTTTCTTCTGGCAGATGGACTGAATTTACTTGAATAAGGAAAATCTTTCCTTTTTTTTAACTGCAAAGATCTGTACATCAGTAGGAATGTATCACAACGGATCATATTGATATGAAAGCAGTTACGCTTATGCAACAGTGCAATAAAAAGATTTTTGTCACATAAAATCAATGAACAATTGTGATGAATAATTGTGATAATCATTTTGGTCATAAGTGTGCAGCCCTAGCAGGTGGTACGATATTTAGCTGAAGATGCTAACACTTGCAGTTTACAACAGAGCAGATAAACACACCATTTCAGCCAGTGGTTAGCTGACTATCCATTGTGCACACATAAGATGGGCAAATAAGCCATGTTAATTACTTTGTCCCAAATTATCCATAAGTAACATAAACACAAAGCAGACGAAAACATGTTTTCTAAAAGATTTCTAAAGGAGAAATGTAGGAAATCATTAATAGAGTCCATGCGGCACAGAAACACAAAGAAAAACCATCCTGACACGCTTTTTACAACCAAAACGATGAAAAGTGAGTGTGTGAAACTCAATGTTTCCTAACTCAGAGTAACTTAGACAACGGACTATGCCAGCCTGGGCCACAACATTCCCATAAGAGGACATGTGGGATTTTCTGCCAACACCTGTTTAATGGACTTCTCTCGAGCCTGGCCTGGGCTGTCTGACAAGTCTGGGTTTACATTGGCACTTGAAGACCTGGAGGATTGAGTCTTCAGAGGAAATGATGAAGAAAATGATAAAAATTCAGACAGAGTCCAACGTTCATGCAAAGTTTATGGCACTGGATGGTTTGGAGAGAATATGATGAGATCCTCCAGTGACCGCAGTGTGTATAACCTTCACATTGGGAAGACAGATACACTCTGACAGTTCTGTGCTCTGTCAGACAGTATTCAACCTATTCTCGCTGCACTGGTGGTGTTTCAGCTGAATGTGTCCAACTACAAAATGAAAGCTTGTTATGCAGCTGGGTTAAAGGGAACCAACGGCGTTTGCTGAATCAACTGTAATGTGTGACAATTCATGGCGGAGAGCATTCAGTGACTAATGTTTGAGGCACCTTGCATGTTATGTCAGACACAGCTCAGATTCCACCCAGACATGTCGCCCTCACACACAGCTGCAGGAAGGAGGGAGGTGCTAATTATTGCGAGTAGAGCAAGCCTTCCAGATGGTTTCCTATAATATTCTATACAGTGCCCTGTCTTTAGTCATTTGTCTGTGGGGAGTGCTTAATTTGCAAATCATGAAGTCCTGAACACAAGAGCGTCCTGTTCCAGCAGGTCAGAGGGAGAGAAAAAGTCACACAGCACATCAAAAATGCGTAGATTTTGCAGCCTGTGCATACCACTCATCATCCGTTAGAAATAGGCTGTACGACGGTCTTCGTCTGTACGGTCTCACAGCAATTAAACACACACCATTATTATCCGGGTTGTATTGTGGAAAAGCACTTCACTGTTTTACATCAGCGGTGGATCACAGGACAAGACGCTTTCAGAAGGACCCTTCATTTAATCTTTCTCCAGTATCCTTCTAAAATTGACTCGCAAACATGTTAAATGAAGTTAATCTCTTACCTCTTAAAAAGGTTTGTAAGTTTAAAACTGTGAATCAACCTAAGGAGGGTGATGTGAGTCATTAAATCTTTCAGTTGGGTAAAAACGGCTTTGATCATCTTGGGTTTATGTACCAATACAGCCTTTAGGGCCCGCTGACAGGGCTTTTAAACTGTTATGGTAGTCACAGTCTATTATTAGCAACTCCCTGTGTAGAGTTTCAACTCTTTCAAGGCCAAGAGAATTTAAAAATAGTGTTGAACTGTGCAGAACTTTATGCACTGTGGATACAGTGATACACTAAAAACTTTTTCACACATACATGATGTTAAGAAATAAAAAGGCAGTGAAAAACTTATCACACGATGCCAACCAGCCAGGAACCACATTCAAGTATTAGGTAGCATCAATCAGTATCAGTGCTGATTGTAATCTCTCATTTTAATTAATTAATATATTTTTGGGTTAATATGGAAGCTTTTGTTTGTGCAGCATGACGCACAGTATCATTGGCGGCTGTAGAAATGGTACCGTGACAGCAGCTTCAGTCTTGTTATAAAATACAATGTATTTTATGGCTCCTCTACTCATAGGGGACAGTGTGTGCCACCTTAACTTACTTCGAATTGTCGGAGGGTTGATTAGACTAATTAAATCACATAAAAGACAGAATTCCCTTGAGCTCAGATTAGGATCATGTATGAAAAATTCAGCCAAGTCTCAAACGTGGCCTGTTGTTGTTTTATGCAGAAATAATAACACCAGCCTTGTTTGGCAATCGAGATAGCTATCAGTAATCAAAAAAGAACAATGCTACAAGAATTTCTGCATTACATACGTCTTTCCCTTTAGCTTGTTTTGGTCCATATTCTGAGCCTCTGTCACGAATTTCAATAAACCTTTGATTTGGTTTGATCTTTTAATGATGAAAGAACACATTTAAAATGCATTAAGTTGACTTAATCCCTGTGATGAAACAGTTCTATTGAATGAGTAATTAGTTTTTCAATGCTGGTTAATTGCTACAACATTCCTGGAATCTGACTTTATTATATTAAAGTCAAACAGCAGGTCTGAAAAGCTGTCCTTGTGCTTGTTTTTCGCAGTCCCGCCCTCTCACAAAAAAACAACCTTATAATCAAGTTTATTTGACAGAATGTCGCAGTCGAAACTGTACCCCTCCACAAAAGCTGTTGTCTCTTTCCTCTCAATCTCGTCCTCCTCTAACCCTTGCACTGACTGTTAAAATTTGAAATGAGACATACTGCTGCTGACGGCGCACTCGTTTCTCCAGGAAATGTCAGCGTGGAGCCTGTTGAGAGGCAGCACAGTGTGTGAGCTGAGGGGTGGGTGGGGTATGGGGGTGTTAAAGCGCTTTGCCTGTCTGAAACCTCTAATCAGGATCAGCTCAGGAAAAGGTCAGATTTGTATACCACAATGTAAATCCATGGGAACTCATGGCATTCCCTCACTTACATTTACTGACTGACACACCAAAAAAAAGCCCGCGTAAGGGTCTTGCTTATTAGACCAGCTGTGGAGACAGCAGTCACAATAGTCGTGTTTCCATTCACATATTTTGATGAGAATTTTGAAATGGTTAATGGAAATTGCAAAATTTCAAAAAAACTTTCTCAATTTTGCAACAAAGTTTTCATCGGGGTGGTTTACTTTTGTCGACAAACAGTTAATGCATTTAATGGGAGATGCAAACAGCGTGTCAGATAAAGTGCAATGTAGCACATATTTATCAGCTGTTTCTGCTCCCCAAAAGAAGAAGTAGAAGAGGAAGCTATTAACGCCGTCTTCACGGAAATTCCCCCAACGTGTGAAAACAAAGCCAGTAATGGTGATTTAAAAATAACAATACTTGCCCAATTAAAACTAAATCCTGAAAACCTTTCTCCATTTTTGTCACATAGACAGCCAAGATGACTTGTTTTGTTTGAGGTCGGCAACCTGCTTCTTAAGTTTGTGACAGCCGTGTGTATCGTCGTTTACACCCCCGCCCTCTGACCAAACTACGCTTTGATGTGTAGTTTATTTGCTCCAAGCCAGCTGATGGAAACACTCCTAATTTGTATTTTCCCTTTGGCAAGATTTCAAAAGTTCTCTGAAAATTTGCTTTACAATGAATAAAAACACAGCTATTGAACATGCTGAGGCTCTGCTCCCATCATGAGTGTTGCATATATGTTGGAATTTCCTACAAGGATGACGAACAATTCATCATCTCAGAATTTCATGCACAAAACAGGCGTACTTGCAAATTAAATAAAAGTTGATCCTGGCAAAGTTCAACAAAAACACTTAAAAGCTGAAGTAAAATCAATACACATACAGAGAAACGAGTCACACTGTGGCATCTCACTGATTAAGACAGGAATGTACTATCCTTTCGGTTAGCAGAGGGGTGAGTTTAAGGTACAAGTTTTTAAAACATGTATATTACAAAAAATGAAAAAAAGACTTGAGCTAAAGTATTTCTAACATCTAAAGTAACTATAAAGCCATATAAGGAGCCACATTTAATTGAGTGCCTTCTATTTTTCGACAGTTTTTACCTTTCCTTCCCTTGACAGGGCTGAGTGACTGCTGAGGAAAAATCACCCTGCGCAACAGTTTTCACTATCGCTGATAGAGCAAATGATCAGCAACACCACATGCAGAACAAAAAGACACCTAACATGTGATTTTTTAAAAAAAGCCTGCCAAGTCTGTTTTCAAATAACAACTGTATAAATGGCAAAACACGTCGGGAGATAAAACTATGCAAATACTTCCCTGAGTTGACTTTTTACAGTTAGCACTGGGATTTGAACATGTACACACGGAGCCACAACGTGACTTTAATTGAAAAATGAAAATAGGCTCAACAAATAAAGAAATAAATAAGCACCACATGGTCCAATGTGGCCAAACTTTACTTCTCATCAAGCATTAATAATTTAAAATGCGACAAAAATCCACTTTTAAAGCTTAAAATGCCTTAATTTTCATTTTTGTTAAATCACTTGAAATAAGAATTGGCCTACATTTCTGTTTAATTTCCGTAGAATGGCCTCTTTATATCTAGAAAGAGAGAAGATCGATTTCAACAGAGTTCACCATGTTGCATCACCATATAGCCCACAGAAGCCCAGAATGTACAAAACACACTCTGGCTCTAGATGGGCCTTTTGCATTTTTTGCTAGTTTCATTTGCCACCATAGGTTCTCCTACGCACTTTGGGATTGTAAGTGGGAGGATATTCAGTTGTTGGCAGTCTGCAACCTCACCTTTACCTCACCTCACCACTGAAACTTTATATCTCATTACTTTTAGAGAAGCTGAATAATTAAGACACTGTTTGAGAGCGACCCTCTCTTATCATAGCACAGCTTTCATAACCTTTTAGAGCTACTGGGGAAAAAAAGCCACACGCTGCAGCACCTTTTTAATAATCCCCTTTGTTTCCTCATTTAGATTTGATTGGCTATGAAATGCACCGGCCTGCCGGGAATCAGGTTTCAGCGTTCATCAGCATTTCCTGGTTGTAAATTGATGGCACAAACAGAGACATACAGTACTTGCCCAGGGATGCATAAGGACAACCACTTACACACACACACACACACACACACACACACACACACGCACGTGCACACACGCACACACACACACAAGCCTGAGTTTTAAATGAAGTATAAATTATGGAGTTACACCTAGACAGGGGGTTCTTCTATGTTTAATGTGATGTGCATCAAAGATGAAACAACACATGCAAGGTTATGCTGGTTGATAAGATGTGTGTTGGAGTAACTGAGTGGATGTTACTTCAGTTTGAACCTCTGCTAAGAGGCCATGAAACACTTCTGAGTCCCACGAGAGTCTTTGTATACATTACAGGAGCCATGCATAGAGGAGGAAAAACTACTTGTTAGGTCAACTCAGCGCTAGTTAGGACAAACTACGTAAATGCAACCAAATTGCTTACATTTACTCTTTGGAAACTTATTTATTTTCAGCTTATTCATTTCTAAATGGACAGACATTAACTAGTCTTAGTTGGCTGGTGAGAATCACCTTCATCCGCAATAATACATAAATTTCATAAGGAGTCGAAGCTGCTCCCCTCACCCCGAACAAAGTCAGTCATTGACTGGTTGGCGCTCCATGACCTGTCCATCCTTTAGAGTCCAGTCTGAGCCTAACTAGACAGGACAGTGAAATCTCATATGATGGCAGTTTTGGTGTCTCAGAGTTCAGTGAATGCCAGCTTATTGCTATCGAAAAGGTCACTGGGCTAGAAGGAAAATAAAAAGCCTTTACTAGGGAGAGTGGTGTGTGTATGTGTGTATGTACACGTGTGTGTGTGTGTGTGGGATAAAGGCCGCAACCTGAGATAGCCATGCTCAAATGAGCACCACGCCCTCGAGCTGCTGCATCTCTCTCTCTCCGTCTCTTTCCTCTCGTCAGGCTTTGGTGTCTGTTACCTTCAGCTCTCCAGGAAGCAGACGCAAGGCTTTAAAATACACCCGCCTCTGTGAGCTCAAAATCAATTACCAGGGAGATGAAATTCTACGATAACGCAGCCTAATGATAATTGCCCCGATTTTGCAATGATCTGACTTAACATACAAACCACTATTGGCATTGCAGCAGCATATTGGCAGCCAGAGTAGCTGAATATCAATGTTAATTGTTCCGATGTTGATCTGGAGCCACGTTACTGCCTGGGGTAAACATAAACCAATTGCAGAGAATTGGACTCTATGGTAAGCAGCAGGGGTCATATTTCACTAATGTTTGTGTGATTTGTGAGGAGTACAGTACGGTAGAGAGAGGAAATGGTTATGTGGGAGCAAACCACTGTCTGTTTAATTGAAGCACTCCTATCACATTGGCTGCCAGAGAAATGAAAGCGACAGCGTGGCGCAAACTCCCACTAATTCAATAAACGATCAGCAGACTGTTAAAAGGCTGGAAATAATAATAATAAACTCAGTTTTCACTGTGCGTCCAAATATAGAACAACTCCACTGAAGCATCAGGCACGGGTGACCGCTCTTCATCCAGGATTCATCTGCCGTCGCTGCAAAGCAAATACGAGCCACGCTTCAGGTTCAAATGTGGATCAATTAGAGGTCACGGGGCTGCCCAGAGGGAAATCGGAGGGTGACCCCATTTTGACGTTGACCTGCCTAATATGGCTTCCTACACTCACCCTGAAACCTCCCCTTTACCTTCAACTAACCTTGGCCGATCATGGGAGTCAGCATTTTTACAAAAGTGCCTGAGAGATGTCGGGCTGAATAATGTGTCCTATGAATAAAACACATTAGCTACCAAACATGTTGAATTATTCACATTTCAGAGCCTCCATCCCGCCCCACGCCGTTGATATTAGCTCCTCAGTCACCGTATGCTTTGCACATAGTCCTCCGAGTCTTTGTCTCCCCCATGTTCGCTCCCTCTCGCGTCTCTCTTGATCATTCGCTCAGCGTCTTTGTCATCTGTATTTTGTTAATCCCTCTCTGTTCCATTGCGTTTCTTCTCAGCTGACTTTCTGCTGATGGTGACTGTCTATTTATACTACTCAAGTTACTACTTTTCCTGGAACATCTCAGTATTTATCAAAAGAGCTCTTGAGGCTGTTGAGGAGTGCATTTGTTCTGAGAGAATCTTTGATGACTCCGTAACACACGACGGCCCAAAATGGATTCATCATTTAGTGTTAATCTGAGGCGACCAGCTGTGAGTTTCAAAGTGAAAAAGTACCCGGAATAAAGCGGAAGGCGGGTTGCTAATTAAATACTTGACCTAATATGCATCTCATTTTATTTTCAGCTCCGCCAGGAATTTGTGATTCTTCTGATTGCACCGCAATTTGCAGAATCAACAGCACCACATGAACTTCAAAGGGTAAACCAATCAACAAATCACTGTTTTTTGTTGTGCTGTTTAAATATAAGATGTCTTATCCTACAAAATAGCACTCTGAAGTCATTACAATTTTATGAGTGCGCAACAATGTGAAACTCTTAATCAACAAGTTGATCGTGGCAAATTTGTTCAAGAAGAGCTAAGTGGTGCAACTCTTGTAATAGAGAAATGGCTGTTTTGAATCCTCTTGATTTTGCGCTTAAAATGATTTTAGCTGTGGCAATTCATGAAACGTTTGGAACGCTTTTTTTGCAAGAAGTCTGCTTTTACATAATATTCTGGTTTGTTTGGAAAGAAAACTAAAAGTATACAGCCATGCCACATGCTTTCGCTAGCCTGCTAACATGCTAACAGTTACAATGCTAACACTCAGGTAGAATAATCATGTGGTTTTTATTGACAGTAATTTGCTAATTAGCCCAAAACAAAATGGACATGTGATAAGTTTTGCAGGGATTTGGTCATAAACCAAATTATTGGACAAATGAAGATTTTGACATGAATAGTTAAGTGGTCACCAAAGTTACTGCAGGTTACCTTGAGGGGAACCAAATTTTTTGATAATCAGTGCAACAGCTGTCAAGATATTTCAATAAAAAACACAAATTTAAACCAGAAAAACATCAGAAGATGACAAAAGTGATAAGGATGTATCCTCTGAGGACAACAAATTTTCAGTATAATTATGAAGATACTTAACTCCTGACCAAAGTAGGGCCCCATCAACATAGCGGTTGGCCGATAGCAGCTCATAATGGGCCGTCGCAGATATATCAGTATCAGCATATGGTTCACCAATATGCACCGATGTTAAAACTGTTTTTAAGGCTGGAAAAAATGCTTGGACTAGTGAAACTTTAAACTTAAATTTGAAATAAAGCTTGTTAAGATGTGGGATATCCTGCCTCCATTACATATCTTTGTTACAAGTACATGATAACCACATTCAGCGGATTTTATATGTGTACAATATCAGCCAATATGCATCCAATATAAGAATTTTCTTACTCCCAATTATTGGTATTGGCATCGAGCCAAAAATTCCCATATTGGTCCGTCCCTACACCAAGGTGGCGGACTGATGCAGCGACTGACAGACTGACTTTGCCATGCATGTGTCTCACTCCCACTGCATGGGACAGCACAGCTGAACTCGACTCACATGTAACTGTTCTTTTATGGTTTTCCGGTGACATAAGTTGTGGAAAGAACATGGTCCCTTGCACTTTTTTGGTATCGCCTTTGTTTAAGGTTCAAAGTGAGCAAAGTGATACTAATAGGTGGAGTATATCCACTGAACTGACTTCCCAGGTAATCATTTTAACCAGGAAAGACAACCATCCACTGTAATAAATGCTTTAACGGCACTGAATATAATCATGTCGACCCGCTGTGTTGGAGTTAAACAACAAAGCATTGAACACTCACAGTACTGCACAGGTGTTGCTAAGAACAAGTGCCTATTCACAAATTGTTGTTTTTCTTAAAGTAGTGCTCCACTTACGCTCTCATACATGCTGTTGTATTTTTAGGTCACCTGTGCACTATTTCAACCAGAGACTGATTTTTTTTTAGGCCACTCACTCACCCAGCACTGCAAAAATAATAGTTTGACGCAACAAAAAGCTTTGCTGAGAAGTCTTTTCACTTTAAAATCACAACAACTGACTATTTTTATGTGACTGATGAGTGTGGGCGTGAGGTAAGTATGTACGCTGCCATCTGTTAAAAAAAAAACATTACACATTGTTTACTGCAAGTAGGCAGCATCAACAACACTTGAGTGTTTTTGCAGTGCACACAGAGAGGCATCTCTCTGAGCAGCAGAACATGAAGTCAGCAGGTACAAACCTCTATTGCTCCAGCCACTGAAACGTATCTGAGTCACAGAAGCTTTGAAAGTGTGAGTGGTGGCTGCGGGGTCAGAATAAACCGACAGATATACGATGCATAAACACAGATAAGAAAGCCGCCTTGCATTTATTTTACAAGGGGTACAATTTTTAAAAGGAAGAGTTTTCTTTTCTTTTTTACTTTTGCATGTACTCACCAGCGCACAGTATGTCTCCGGAGGGTCTCCACAGGTGATGTTGGGAGGATCCAGAGTGACCTTCAGGTACTGGGTCATGTCTGCTGCTTCTGGCTGGCAGGCCATGTAGTCCCAGGTTAAGCCTTCATCTGAGTAAACCTGGGACTTACACACATCATAGTGGCCCCACGCTGCAGGGTAGTGCTGCATGGCCGCCTGGCAAACACCGGTCCACAACGCCTGCAGCGTCAACGCAAAATGGAAACGCATGACTGGTCCTCTCTCGGCTCCTCCCTTAAGGAGGTGTGCGAACAAGGGATCCCTCTTATACTTCCACTTACTGCGACTCACTCAGCTGGAGTGAGGAGGCATGCCAAACTCCCCTCTGGCAGAGTGAGGGTCGGCTTAGAAGTGTGTAGTTGTTTTTCTTTAATATTTTTGTCTTTTTCAGGTTTCTGGAGTGGGGGTTTACTATGAGGGATGGTGAGGTTACCAGCCCATTGAGAAGATAAGAGGAGAGGACTGAGGGAAGGAGGAGGATGGTGGAGGAGAAGGAGGAGGAAGAGGGGGGAGGCAAGACGGAGATAGCCCTCTGACACTGATAGGAAGATGAGTGACAGGTCTCCTCAGCTCGCCTTGCTGTCAGTCATGGTCCTCGCTCTGCGTGGCGTTCTGGCGCTGCAGAGAAATGAGAAACAGAAGAAGAGGGGGGATGAATATACCTCCCAGGAGGGAATAGAATTTGACAGTAGGAGAACATTAGCTCTTGTATGGCATGGGTGAAAGATGTATGTGTGATAAGAAAGTTGGATAGGTGCTGGATTGGAGTGCTATGTTGGTATTTGTTGTCCATCAAAACACTGACATTTATTAAGTCAGATCATCAGCGTAAATTGAATCCTGCTGCTTTCACACCAAATCACTCCATGTTATCAAGCTTACAGAGTTACACCTCTGCCCCCCCACCCCCCCCACCCCCAAACACACCCTCATGACAAGAACTGGGACAAAAGTTTTTAGAATAAGAGCCAAAAGAGATTAAAAAAGGTGAACAAACATTATTTTTTATGCAAAAATAGTCATCTGGTACCTAACATGCTTCATCCTTAGTTGATCTAATGGTGCTGTATAATTATGCATGGTTAATTTAACTTAAAGGCCTGTCTGGTGCTCTCAGAGCGGGGCACTGCTTGCTTAACTTTTGAAGGTTTTTGACTCTGATGAAGATGCACCAGGCATTGAAACATTATTCTCTAAATCTTAATAAATTATTCTGCCTCTTATCAAAGTGACCCCAGCCTATTTTGGATTACCCTCCTAAATTTCCCCTCCGCAAAATTATTTAACACTAGAAACTTCCTGTGTCCTGTACAGGAATTCATGTTTTGAGATGGTGGCAAATTGGTTATTTTTAGGCAGAGAAACTACTTGGTTAGATTGTGGAAAAGATCATGGTTTGAGTTAAAGTTGCCTAAATTTTGAATACATGTTTATAGTCATGTAACTGACATAAGTTGAGATAACAAGCTAATGTTAGCTGTAGCATGAGACTTGTCAGGAAGCAACTCCACCGCGGCCATATTTTATTTCTTGTGTTGTCCAGTCTGACCTGAGATGAAATGGCTGAAGGGAAAGTTGCAGCGGAGTAAACTGGTCTGTCTCAGCTCGAGCTTGAGCCGACCAAAGGTGTCTTGCAACTCTCTGATGTCGGCAGAGGCGAGTCAGAGGATAAGGCTTTAATAGCTAATCAGCTCGGACCAACTTCACCTGTTGCAAAGAGGCGCAGCGTAGACCGGCCAATCAGGACAGACAGTACAGAGAGCATCACCGTTTGGGCAAGTAGAGCGGAAGCGAGAGGATTTTTTTTTTTAACAAACCTGAATATAGTGGAATGGGAAAACACAGAGATCTTGAGATACTCTCAGACCACGTCACTTACTAATAGCTATTTATGGGTATGGAAAAAAGTTATTGATATTTACCCCAAAGTTACCTACTGCAGCTTTAAGTTACAATACATTCTTGAGGTAAGTTGAAATATGTTAGGCCTACATGTTTGACAAAAGTGCATTATGTTCTAATGAACCTCAGTCAAAGTGAGTCAGCTCTGAGTTTTGGCTCCACACAGAACACAAACAGTCCTCTCTTTGACTCATTCATCCACACCAACCTTCTCTCGGCAAGAACTTTTGCTTGCTTTTTAGTATTTGTCACCTGAATTACTCCTTTGCTCCCGTATTTCAGCCACTAGAAGTTCAACAAACAATAAATGTAAATATGTTTCATAATTAGCTGCTTGCAAAGATGTCTTACACAGCTTTTTTCTGTTTCTGAGTTCGCAAAAGAAATTTGGCATTATCAGCTACTTGAATTATTGATACTTAATCTTTAAAATATCTACATATAATTGAGAAAAATTACAATAATTGGATGTTTAAATGCATGGTTACAAGAATCAGTGATCTACATATGACTTCCACTTTAGCCCTTAACTATCGTAAGTGAGGACCAAATTTATTTGGGTGGCTCTTCTAGACTTTCCAAACATTAAAAGACCAAATACATCAAATCCTAATGTTAACCAAGTGGTTTTGTGAGGATTGTGGCGCTCATAAATACTACTACTACTACTACTACTACTACTAATAATAATAATAATAATAATAATAATAATAATAATAATGATAAATACTTACTGTCTTGCAGCCTTGCAGAAATCCTGCAACTTACCTCTGACTCTATAACAATCACCTATTTACATATTGAGCTAATGCAAAGCAACACCGGCATTTATTTAAGGACATGTTCCTGTTTACCTAATGATTTAAAGTCCATTATTCACTCTCATTTTAGAAACTCTCATTTTAATTTCTGTCTCCTGAGCTGCTCTGCTATGTTAACCATCTCCCTGCTAACTGTGTCTTCTGACAGGTGTACAAGAAGAGTAATATAACTTTAGGGAATAAACAGCTGCCTGTTGCAGTCAGAAAGGTGTTGATGAGAGCAGGGTGAAGCCACTGAGTGAATAACGATAATTCTCTGCGGGCTTGTCACTGCACCTTTCCTATCACGTTCATCTGATTCAAGGTTAAAATAAAAATATTAATTATAGCAGCTTTAACAGATTCCTTTACGCAAATGAAAAGGAGAACTTCGACAGGAAAAATTGGCCTCTTTCATTTGTTATATTCCCACTTAACAGTTTGGGATAAAAATGGTCATTTTAACGTAAATATCAGCTGACTTGTGCTGCTTTCCTCTCTTACGAGGTAGAACTGTCCATATCAGAAGCAACAGCACTGTATCATATACAGTGATTTACTTCCCAGGCTACAGAGCTTCAATTTATATCTGCCAACCATAATGGACTAGGGCCTCATTTTTTCTTTGTCTGAAGTCTTTTTCAGGGAATTCAAACATAGTTGGGCATCAGTCATGCAAACATTTACCCCTGCAGTTTGCCTGCCCTGTTTTTGTCTTCCACTGCTCCTTTGATTGGCTACAGCTGATGTATATGTACCTGCCAAAATAGTATAATCTCAGAATATTTCCTTCCTTTTCTTTATTTTGTTTTAAATTGACCTTAAACAGTATTTTAAACAAGGCATTTTACAACCTGCGTAATACTTTGATGTCTCTCCAGCCAGAAACACAGCGGCACGCCAGTTGGCCGAGTCCAAAGCGCGTGGAGGTTTTCAGCCTTCGAACAGCAGCCTGCCTGCAGGTGATTGATGGAGACCAGAGCCAGTGTTCGGAGACAGGAGGGACAGACTGGTAGACATTTTAGTGCTGCCTAGTCAGTCAGCTGAGTCGGTTGCTGTGTGTATGTGTGTGTGTGTGTTTGAGTGCTGACCAACACACCTTCCAGTCATCAAGGATCAGTTTTCAGCTTCAGTGTACGCAGTGTGTTTTAAATGCTTATGAATTCACATTTGTATTTACAACTAGATTACAATAGATAAAATTAGACAATGAGTCATGTCACCATTAAATAAAGAAGAATAGTATATGAGGGTAGTATAAAATAGCAAACCACTTGCCGATTACTGTCACAGAGATGCCTAATAGGTCTGGGTTTAAGTGTGAAAAAATATGCAGAAATGCAGCATATGCAGGATCTCAGTGGAGCACAAGCTGTGAAAGAATGACGAGGTGACGTATGTATGAGCAATGTGAGACTGTGAGTAAGAGAATATGTGAAAAATAATATATTGAATATCTGGTGTTGTATTGACACGTGACAATCTGAGGCCCGAGTACGCCTTGGAACAACAGGCACTCCAGATGACCATAAGAAATACATACTGCATGAGATGAATTGATGATCGGATGTCAAAAACAACAATGTGAAGGCACATTTGGCAATTCTTCATATGTGTGTATTCACAGGAATGAGGTAATATTTTTATTTGCCTCTTCAAAATGTAAATTTCATGCGCTGCACTAAAGTGTAAGAGATCCAGGGTCGTATTTGAGTCAGATATTTTCACACCGTGCCACTCAGCCATTTCAATCTGATAGAATGTAAATCATCATTATAAAGAACAGCCAAGGTCAGAAGCGAAGTCCTACACAAGCAGCAAGCGCACATGAAGGAAAGAGAAAAACATCCTTTAATGCTGCGAGAAACAAGCTGATAGCAGAGGGAATTTAAATGCTGAGGTGAAAAAATAAAGGATGCAAACTGAAAAAGATATTTTGCAAATAGCCTCTTATGGCCTGTGATTTGTTTTAAATATATACTGTATGTAGTGCAGGATAAATCATCACATCAGAAGAAACAAGCATGATCCTCAAATATGGTAGAAAACTGGGATTACGTTTTTCCCAGGATGATCATGAAAACCAAGAAAAATATGTGCAAAAAAAAAATGCAAGTCAGAGGATGGATGGAGGAGGAAGAGGTTAAGGAGAGAAAGAAATGAAGCACCTTAAATGTAAAATGTAAGATGTCAGTGGGGGAGATGTCAGCAGGTGAGGAAGCAGCCAATTATCCAGAGGAACTCTTGGCACTGAGCTCCCTGTTCCCATTAAGAGACATAATAATACCGTGTTAAGGAGGAGACTAAAGAGATAGTCGCGATGTCTGTGCATGTGCGAGCGTGTGTGCGTGTGTGAGCTTCGCGAGCAACCTCTGGAAAAAGAGAGGTTAAAGTCACGGATAATGAGACAACAAGCGCTGGCGAAGCTTCGATAACAAGCAATAGAGATCACAAAAGCAGGGTCATAATCACTCCACCATCCTGGACACAGCTGCCCCTTCCTCATTACTCCCTGCTTATAACCCGCCATCGCCCCCAGGAGATAAGGTGAGGGAGAGAAAAGGAGAGCAGATGGATGAAGTGTGGATGTGCATTTTAAGTGAGAAAAAGGGTTTTATTTTGGGGCAACCATCGATCAAGGTTCGAGGACATCAGAGGAGGCGCACTCACAGGAAGTCTGAAATTCTTCCATGTGCGGGAATATACAGTTATTGCATGGCAGGCACGGCGCCACAAACACTTCCAGGAACAGTGAGAGGTTGTTGGGTGTGAGGGTGACTGCCGGAAAAAACTATTTTTGTCTTCAAAGCTGAAAATGAAATGTTTTGTTTTTTTGTCTGGACTAGAAATGCTGATAATGTACATTCATGTGTCCAGTGCAGTCAAAGCATATTTAACTGAGGTCTTTATTTAAGGACGTAACAAGTTAAAAAATGTGTAAAAGCTTTATATGAATAATGTTTGTATAGACAAAGAAATCAAAGATAATATTTTCAGGTGCAACAACAAGGGGATTTTTGGAGATGTTTACAACCTGTGTATGAGGGTGTTATTAGAAATTAAAGCACCTTAAAGATCTCCTCCACATTTGTTTTAAGACCAGTAATACTGCGATTAAAATGAATTTTCATGTTCTCCTTCTACCTCATTTAAAAAATGTTACATTGATTTATTACTTATTTATGTTTTCATTGCAGAAGTGTAAATACTAGGCACAAAACTAATTCAGTTAGTGTCAGTGTAGTTCACTGGAGGTTTCAAGTGCCCACATCTCTCTTATAAGTTGCATATGATCATTCTCCAGGCTTATGATGACGTCAGAGAATCATTTTACATGTACACGTGTTGAACTGAGAACTAAAGGTGAGCACAGAGAAACTTTCCTCTGCAGCTGCACACTTATCATTCTACACAGTAATGAAGGAATGGGTGGAAGAGGATTCTAAAATCATAATAATAAATCAATCAATAAATGTGGCATTTGATACAGTTTTGATGTAAAAAGTTAAATCAGCTATTTTGAAATAGAACAAAATGGGAAGTAAAAAAGGCTTAACCTGCTTTTAGAAATCAGTTATTTAAAAAAAAAAAAGGTTTTTAACAATAAACTGAATATGCAAACAAGGTAATTAGTATTTTCTTATGTAAGAGACAATTAACTGATAAAAAAAATATATAGAGAGACTAAAATATCTGAATTAGTAATGCAGAATTTTGAGAGTTAGATGTCTCAGGTCATGCAAATAATTTTCCACCCCTCAGAGAATGGTGGAAGCTGGATATTTGAACGTTTTTCTGCTTGAAAATGAACAAATTTAAAAACAGCCAAATGAATGATACAAAAAGGATTTAAAAGAGCCGGTGAATGTCAGCTTCAGGTTAAACACATCGACAGAGGCCTTCACTAATTTGTGAGGTGAGCTCTCACAGCCTTCCCAAAACAACAGGGTGCTCTGTGTACCAACCCAGCAGCACTGCAAACGGCAAGTCTGATTTTATATTTAAACGCATGAATCTTTCACGCGGCCTGTTCGTGCCGGAGGAGAGTTTGTTTGGCTGGTGAGTGCGTCACACCCACCCAAACAGCCACCCATGCACCCGACCGCTCGCCTCGTCCCTGGAGCTTAGAAACAGCCCTTATGTCCACTTTTATTTCATCCCCAGGGCCACTCGAGCATCACTGAGTGTTTCTCCAAATCATGAGGGAAATGTTACAAGCATGTCCCCGGAGCTGCTCTTTACTACTCGTAGGAGTCACTTGTAAATCATGCATGTCATCAAATGAACAAATATCGGCCTCTTTTCAGCTCTTTTTTCCCACTTGTGTCTAAAACTTTCACAGGCATGCATAGAAGCAATTCACTTTTTACTCACATTTGGAACTCTTAGTGGCAATTTTATTAAAAAGCAAAATCTTGCTAGATAAACAGTCGGTTTGTTGATTCTAGCACCAAGTGTTTACCTCCTTCTGTTCCGAAACCACTTCATCTCCAATACCTCCACTCTTAAAGTTTTGCCCATATTAGTGGTTTTTAATTATTTGACCAGTGATTCACTTGGGTTCAGCACCTCCTCCTGCTGCTGCTTGTGTGGCGCAAATGTTTTCGTCTGCTTCAGATGGCGTTTTTTCCTCCTTCTTTGAACCAAAACTTTGTTTTTTCTTCTCACCCAGGACAAAGTGGGAAAGAACAGGTCATAATGTCATGACGAATCTCCTGTGGTGGCCCACAGGGGGCAGTACTCACACATCTCCCTGACTGTTTAACAATTCAACAAATTGTCCCAAAATTTAAAAAGAAAGTGCCACTTTAGCTCTAAAGAACGTGCTCAGCCCAGAGTAAGGTGGAATAATTACAAGGTTACCACGGATGTCCGAGCCAGCCCCCGCCTTTCATTTTTAATTTCATGCATTTTATGCACTTTCAAGGGCAATTTCTGACCCTGCTTCTATCCTGTCTCTACCTACTTTCATCTTTTCTGACTCTACCTGTTTCATATTCCCCACCAGTGCCTTACTAAAAGAGAAACAAGAGTGCAGGAGAGAGAAGGGCAGAAAGACAGGAGGGCAGACAGTCAGAAACAGATGAAAGATAGATAAAGATAGAAGCTGGCCCGGCTTCAGAAAAAAAAAGAGCCTCCTGCCTGCTCTCTGTGTTCCACTCACCAGATTTCTCTGCCTGCCTTTCCAGAATCCCTAATCTGGCCTGTTAACAACCTGCCAATAGAGCCTCTGTCCTCATGAATAAACATATGGAGAGTGGAGCATGGCCCCGCAAACATGACAGCCAGCGTTACAGTGGAACATCGAGCACGCCTACAACGCATCCCTGGGGCTTGCCTCCGAGTCAGCCCATCACTTAGCTCTCTTTTACACTTCTTAAAATGTCGCCGCCTTCAATCGGCAGGCTTATGATCTTTTAATAATGATGACAGGTAGCAAATGGGTGGAGTGCTGACAGCTGGTTAAGTGACTCTGTGTTAGAGGCTGGGAGGCCTCGGAAGGAATTAGAGCTGCAGCTTTGCAGAGGGTTAAACAAATAGTCTGGTTGTTTCAGTTCGTCAAACCTGGGCTTGCACAAACGCTTGTTTTCCACCTCTGAAATGACAAGTTATTACCTGACTGTGAAACCTGCGTGCAATGGCAATTTCAACCATGAGAACCGGAAGAAATCTCATTAGTTGATGAGTTTTTGTTTCTTGTGTTCGAGAGGCTTTTTTCCGGCCTCACGAGAAACTGAAAAAATGAAAAGCGGAATTCAGGAGATTCACAGAAAATCTGTATTAGTGTGGCTATAAGAAGTCACGCTTGAACCCTGAAGTAATCATCCTTTAATAGGATGCTGCTGCAGCCTCTCCTCAAATCCGGTGTGTACTGGAGTCAGACAGGTCAGGCCTCTGAAGGCAGGCGAGTCCCTGACTGCTGAAGACGTGCTCCACTTGCCTCCACCAGCTGCCTCTGCCACATTCCTCTATCACTCCCTCTGTCTCTTCTGTCTCCATTCACCCCACCCCGTCCCCTGAGCTGCTGAAACTGCCACACGCACTCTGCGTGTGCGAGAGCAGCACTTTTGACAGGGTGACTGTGGCGACGCTGTCCCGAGTTGAGCTGAACACCCTCGAGCGTCAGTTACTCCAGCTCCACACACACAGCAGTGCACGGGGCACCCAATGAGACAGTGAGACAAGATCACGCCTCCGCCAGCCCCCCCCCCCCCTTCCTTCTCTCTGCTTCTCCTCGCCACCAAGCATGCTACTCTTTGCGACACAGGAACACCTTATGCATTATTAAAGACACTTTTTCCTAAAAGGCTGCTAGCACATTATTCTGCAACCACAGTGACATGTCTGGATACTCAAAATGTCCACTTTAGCTCTAAAGAATGTGCTCTGCCAGGTAGCTCTCTCTCGTGCTGGAAATATGAGCAGAAATAGCCACATCGTTCAAAGCAGCAGCTGCTCACAGCCACAGAAAATATGACTGTTTATTATCAGTCATATTAAATGATTAGTAAAAACATAAAACAGACTGTAAATCGCAATTAGCACACCCATAAAAATGACTGTTTACTGTGATTTGTGAGTTGCAACTTAGACTCATAAAATGACTCTTCAAATTTACGTAGGCTTGTTATAATCCTTAATATAGGATTATAGAAAAATTATCAGGTATTTGTTAATACATGACCCAAGGGAAACTGTGGGGATCTTTCAGATTAGAACTGTTACAGGCTGAATAATATCTTTAAAAAGAGCAAAGCAGCAGAGTATTGTGTCAAAAATGTCAGAATCTCTGAGCTATAAATGAGCATTGGAAACAAAAAGGTTTGAAGAATATTAGAGGCTGATGCATGTTTAAACAGTTATGCGATATTAAGAGCGTGTAAACAAATGTAGCTGGAATAACCTGCCGATGTTATGACGTATCAAAGTGGACCAATTGGCTGCAGCATGACACAAAAGTAATTATGCGTGATAGACAGACGAAATTATTACGTAATAAGTTCCACAAGGGGGCGCCTGTGGAAATGACCTGAGGAGATGGTGTTAAGTTTTGGTCGCATTCAAGGTCGTTTCGTTTGTAGATCCATGTCTCCCTTCCTGGTTCAGAAAGTTCTTAAAGTCCAGAAACTCGTCCTGTCCCCTCCCTGTCTTCGTGCCAAGGCAACTCTCAACGATAATAACCAGCTAGGCCGCTTTAACGCGGGAGGGTAACGTCAGGGTTCACACTTCAACACACACAAAGTAAAGTTAACAAGCAAAAAAAGACCAACTTACATTGCTTCAGTGCCCCTCTCGTGCGAAATACTCCCTGTCCACCTCTTCTTTAATGCCGTTCAACAAGTTCAGAGCAGCAGAATGAATGTGAATGAAGACGGAAGCTCTTTAAGATACGATCCTTAACGGGAATGTGATGAGTACGCGAGTCAGTCTCTGAGGAATCGCTGCGCGCACCATCTCTCACTCTTTTTGGGGGGCGACCGAGGGAGGGGGGTGGGGGGGGGAAACGATCAAGAGGAGGATTTTCCTGCCACTTCAAAACAAATGACTGATCACCGTCCTGAGGGCTCAGTCAGCACCGCGCCTGGCGTGAACGGGAGGATTTCTGAGCAGGAGCTCCGGAGCCAAAGTGTCCATCATCCTCTCTCCAAGTGTCATTCCATCACGGCGTCAATCTGAGGCACAGTGATGTCTGCAGAAAAGAAAAAGCCCACTTCTGCAAAACAAACTTAGACTCTCTTGCGTGCGTCCCTCCTGATTTTTTTCCTTTCCTCCTGCTTATAATTCCTTCAATTTAAGACTCCTGCGTGCGGATCTTTGCGTGAATCTCGTCCCCCCTCTCTCTCCCTCTCCTTCTTCTTGAATCTGAGGGGTTTTCAGCCACTCAACTGGGACATGAAACACACCAATTAGACTCGGCGGCTGAGAATATCCGCCCGCATCAACGCATCCTTCCTCGGACGTTTCCCCGGCACGGCGCAGCACCGACCGCCCAGACGGAGATGACGGGGAAGATAATGCGCTCCGAGGCTCTATTAGATGAGACGCACACTCAGCTTGTTTCCCCCCCACGCACACCTATGGTTTGGCTCCCCACCCCTCCAGCCTGTCTCCACCTCGCCCTCAATCCCCCCACCCACGCACATCCACACACGCGCGCACCATCCTCTTTCGGGACCCGTAAAAGAAACTCGGCAGGGAGGCGGATCGCCTGGAGTTGAACCTTTTTTAGTTGGAGTTCAACCGTGCAGCCTGATCACGTTGAAATATCCAGTGAATGCGTGCTTCAGTGGTCTCGATGAAGGCATGCGGGTAAAGGAGAAGGAGGAGATGGTGACTGGGCTCCCAAACGACACTGTGTACCAATTTTAACGAAAAATGTTGGTGGATTTGTGTCTCTGAGCCCTCAGGCATTGAAATGCAACATCCTCATTTCTAATCGTTACATCCAACAAAATACAAAGTGAGCCAAATATCACACTTGAAGCACTGCAACAATTCAGGATGGTGCGTAATTGTTCCACAAATGAATCTGTCATGAGTTTAGGCAGTTTTATACGTTTGACTAGTTTTAAATGGAGGACTTGGTCTAAATAAAATACTTTTAATAGGAAGAGG
>JAQLOL010000013.1:22164930-22175698 GCA_029783665.1 Naso thynnoides
TGACAGTGGAAATAATGCGTTGAATCGGGGGCGGATGATTGGGCAATAAATATGTAAATATGAGAGAAAAGAACGTTGCATTATTTAGAATTTCACGTTAAAACTCTGCTTGAACTCGTTTTTTAATTATGGTTTTGTTTTTTTGTTTTTTTTTTCTGAATAACTTCGCTGAGTGGAAACAGTGGACGTGGCTTAAAGGCATCCCTGCTTCCTCTGGACCCTCAATTAAATTGCTAACGAGCGCTGAGGGTATTGTGCATCAAACCTTTTTTGCGCACCGTATTCTCTTACTTTAATTGGTTCGCGTAAAGAGCGCGAGGAGGGAGAAGGAGAGAGAGTGTAGGGGAGTATGAGGGTGCAGGGGTCGGGTCATGACACTTGGCGCACGGGTTAACCTCGCAGGGAGCCTTCAGCTTGTACAGCTGGATGTGCCGATGCAGCAAAGGCCCAGAGAGGCCCTGATCCCCCCCCCACACACACACCACACCTATCACTCTCACCTGTGAATGTGCGTGTTTTCTTTAATATACTCAGACAGACGGAAGGACAGAGAGAAAGACAAACCTCGCATCAAAGATGGGTTTAAAAAATAGATATCTAAAGATTAGATGAATTGTTTTAAACGTAAGGGGAAAATATTAAACGAATGACAAGAAATGATGCGTGTTATTATCTGCCCAGAGCATGGCTGATTGATTTCAGCAGACTTTGAAGAAATGCGGTGCCCATGCCTCCTTGGCTCTGTGCGCTCGCAGCGCGTCCACGTGTCCTTTAGCCTGACACACATAAGTGAGTTACACAAAATGTAAAAGAACAAAAGCAGTTCACATTAAAGAACAAACCCACTCTAGTGCCCACAGACTCCAACATTACAGCTGCACCCGGTTTCCTTTTGGCTATCGCGCCAAATGTGTCGCCTCCGTTGGCCAGTGCCTTTCCACATGGATGAAGGCTGGGTGCTGAATGAAAGCACGCAAAGATAACCTGAAAAATTAGCACTCGTTCTTAACACAGTCGCTTAGTTTCCCTAATCACGACGCACATTTTTGGCCACCCACTCGGTGCGCGTCGGAGCCTGGCGGAGCTTTAAAAGTTTACGCGCCCCGGCATTCGGTTTGAGATTAATGAAATTTAAAGAAATGAGCTGCCTGAGCCTCTCACCTTCGTCTTCAGTGCTTCATACCATCGAGGACAATCCGTCTCGTAGCCTGTTGCAGCCCAATAAATCCGCTTTAAAACGGGACATCTTAGCACGGCGCAGGAACGGGATTCTCGCCGTGGAAGCGACCAGCTTGTCTCCGCCGCTCCCGGGGAATGGAGGAGAGCTCCCGGTACCAGCGCAACGTCACTCAGAGCCTGACACACGAGTGGAGACGACAGGGGAAAATCCTCCGAGCCAAATGTAAAGATTCGAAAAAAGTTTATTCAAACAAGATTCCAGGGGGCCCCTTAAAAAGAGCCGCAGAGACAGCAGAGAGTGACCAGACTCGCTGCTCTCAGACACAATGAGGCGGTGAGCCTTTGACAACTGACTTTCACCTCAAGTTTATTTCTCTGCTGAAGCCTGTGAGCCGCTGCTGAGTGCAGCCGTGAGCAGAAACACCTCCAACTGCTGCAATAAGACCGTTTTATGAATCGAAAATTTGGGATCTTTTTAGTTCAGCGACATTTTTACCACATATTTATTGTAGATCACTGATCATAAGTGATGGGGTTATTTGCAGGAATTTGTGGGGTAGGCCTTTCTATTTGGATGGAAAATTGATTTATGGTATATAGCACTCCGAAAAAATAAAATTTTGAGGAAAGACTGGTGGTAAAATAAAGGACAAATGATTCAAAATCACCTCAATGAGACAGAAAGCAAAGGAGATATGGTTCATTTGAAGCAACTGCCACCAGAATGAGGCTGCAAATCACCTGATCACAGTCTGTCAAGTTTCATTATTAAAAAGTTACCAAATATTTGAGGTGATAATAAGAATATACACACAATATATTATTAAATATTATATTATTGACGTCTATCTGCAACAAAAAACGTTGGCAGATCTCTGGAAGGATTTACAGTAACCTGCATTGGACAAAGAGCTGCCACAATGGAGGGCAAAAGCCAGAAAATCAGTGAAAATTTTTTGTTTAAATCTGGTGAATAGGCCGCATAGCAAATATTGTTTGCATTTGGCTTTTGTTTTTTGAACATTCTGTCTGTTTTTTTTTTTAACAGTTCCAGCTGAGAGGGTGGCAGCATAGAGCGGTGCGCAAGTTTTAAAAGCCAGTAATCTCAACAGCAAAAACCAAAGTTACATGAGTCACCGGTTCGATCAATAACAGCAGCCAGATACAAAGTACAGGGAACATTTAATTTTTCCTTTATGGGCCACTTCAGGTCTTAGTTTACTCATCTTTAACTTCCTTTGTGACACAGTGGAAAGGTTAAGGATACTGTGGCGACTACCTCAGCCGTTGAGACAGCTCCTCACGCAGCCGCCTCTCCCCTTCTCTCTCCTCTGTGAGCCAAAGGGCAACTTGCCTGACATGAACCTCTTTCTAATTCACTCAGCGACAAGAAAGGAGTGCACAGCGGAGAGCTACCAAAGAGCACATTTCATTCCCACTAATTGTCTCAATACAATGACACCGTGTAATATGTTAAGTGACAATACATTTCTAGAGCTCAGCTCCAGACTGATCCGCTCTTCTCTATCTTTCCCTCTGGGCCTAAAAACACTAATCTCAGGCAGACTGGGTTTGCACAGCGACTCTGTAAATGAAGACAGCCACCTTCAAAAGGCTACTTAAACACCACCGGATGTCTTGTGTATATTAACATGTTATAGTGGGGCTGTCTCACACGAGATGTTCCAGAGGTCAGCAAGGACAGTGGAAGGAGGATGTGTTTGAACATGGAGGATTACCATTATTAACACACACACACACGCACACACACACACACACACACACACACACCCATCAGGGTTCAATAGATGGCTCTTTACTTGAGACACCAATATTCACATGGCCCCCTGTTCCAATATCCCGCCTCCACCCTTGTGTGTTGTTAAGTTTCTCTTCTTTTTTCGTTCTTGTCATATTGCATGATGGTTATTAGAAAATTGATGGCTAAAGCTGTTTCTGCACATCCCTGTCTGGCGGACGCCAGGCATTGAGGTATTGGATTTTTCTGCCTATTCAATGGAGGGTAATGTTGCCTCTGGAGGGGGTTTGTTAGTGGAGGGGAAGAAGGGAGAGGGTGGTGGTGGTGGGGGGTTATCGAGGGGGGCAGGTTATTGCTAAAGAAATATTGTGTTTAAGCTTCTGCTCTCCACACTTTTATGTGGTGAAATACAGCTGTGTCATCAACATAAATCAGGCAGTGAACAGGGCTGAGGCACAAATGTAAGTTCAGGCAATTCTGCAGAACTGAGAGTTGTGAAGGAAGTATCCTTTATGTGAGTAAAAGTACCAACACAACAATGTAAAAGTACTCCATTACAAGTGCCGCATTCATAATTTTATTAGACAGAAGAAAAAAAGAGGAAAATGCCCCATAAGTGGACATTATTAAGGTGTGTACACACCAAAAGTAGAAAAAAAAAATGCATTATGTGATCGCGCAGTTATTGTTGCACAATGAAATCACTACAGTTGAATATTTTGAATGTTCACTTTGCTGCCATCCCAATGCGCTACGGGTCCGTCGAGGCACCAAACGCGATTTCCCATCATGCCACTGACTTTGTGTGTAATTTCATCAAGCTACAAATTCACTTTTGGTTTGTACACACCTTTACTGATGTAGGGGAAATATAATGATGTAGTCCATGTATGATCATTCATGTTCTGAAAATTTCTGGATTAGCCAGTGAAACTGATCCTCCAATCTGTATTTGTACATAATGTCCCACTAATCTCATTGGAAGTGTCACTATATTATAATTCATATCAAATCATGATATACAGCTGAAAGACTTTCACCATGATCGTCTTCTGATACAGCTTAATATTATAGCTGATGAATTAGGTATATTTTAACTACTTTATATGTTAGGTTTGCTCATTGCTCACATTTGCTCATAATTCCCAAACACCAAAGTGCTAGTAACGTAAAGTGGTGGAGTAAAAAATATTTGTCCATGATATGTAGTAAATCAGAATTATATGACGCAGTCACTGCATTGTGGGAGATTTTAAGAGGTAAGCTAAAGAAACTGTAGTTCTTGTTCCCACTGATTAAGTTTTTGCCTATGAGTCCACAGAAAAATGGCAAAGAAACAGGTGCTGACAGAGATCTGGCTTAGCTGTGGTTTCAGGACTTTGGACAGCGCAGTTTGTTGCATGTGGGATTCTGAAACAGCAGTCTTGTGTTGTTGTGATTTAGCTTTTGTGAGTCTACTGAATTACTGATGCAATGAATTTTATGATTTCAACTTTATGAAAGAACTGGTGTCTTGTAATTTTTAACAGCACCCTCAGTCACTCCATCTAGGAATGGGGTATGGTGTAACGCAGCTCTCCCAAAACTTAGGGACCCAAAATGGGTCACATACTCGTTTTTCTTGGGTCACCAGTTGGCAAAATAGAATGTAAAACACTATTGATATTAAATGTATTTTTCTGATTGAACTAATTAAAAGAGGGTACTCTTTTTGTTTCCTTTGTGTCATTAAATATGTACATTGAAATTTATGTAGGCTATATGTGAAATGAGGTGATGAGAAACTTATTATTACACTTAAATCGCAAATCAGATAATTGCTGTGTAATTTTATCATGAAATACTTACATTTCATTCACATTATAACTCAGGTATTGTTGTGTTAATTATCAGCCGATTATAAATGTAAAAGTTATGCAATTTCTGATATATTTTTGCAAGTTTGGATCCCAGACAGATGCAATAACAACTCTTTTTGGTCTTGAGTTGAAAAAGTTTGGGAACCCCTGTTGTAAAGTAACATAAAACGGAAATACTTTAGTAAAATGCCTTAAAAATGTGCTAAAGTGCTTCAGTAAATGTATTTAGGTACATTCCATCGCTGGTGACCACTGACTTTGGTAAATGCAGGCCTCTTTTTTTTCACAAAATGGTGGTAAAATCATTTACAAAATGATTCATGTCAAGGTCATAAAAACGTTGCGTTGCTGTAAGCAGTATGAATTTCCATATTCAAAAGAAGTTTTTCCCCCTTCAGTTTTGGTTTAGTGAGTTCAAAATTCTTAGGAACTTCAAAGATAAATGACAGAGATGTGCGTCACTTCTATGTAACTTTCACTAGCAGGGACTTTTGGTAGCAATTTGGTTAAACAATTCTAATGGACATAATTTGGATGATTAAATGGATGAATTGTAGAGGGAGAGATAAATGGATGAATTGTAGAGGGAGAGAAGATGGGAGAATGTCCTCTTGAGTTCAGTCTGGGAGGATGTGTCCATTAGGTGGAGGGAGACTCAGCATGGGGATCCATCTCTGCCTGAGCTGTTTAGGGACCCCCGCTACCTGTACTGAGATGTAATAGAAGTATGCAGTGGATTACCAGGAAGAATAAGAGGAAAGGGAAGAGGGTGGGTGGGTGGGTCAAGAGATCTGAGACAAACAGGGCTGAATGGGTTGATCAAGTTTCTCAGAATTACTCATAAGAATGCTGCCAAGAATTGACTTAAGAGTAAAAAAAAAAAATCTCGGCTCAAAGCTTTGCTGTAAAGTTAGTTATCAAGCATCTAAGTTTCACTATAAGTGAAGTGTAAAACTAAATCTTAAGTGTGTGTCTAAAGGGCTTTTCACATCGCTATGCGGCAACTATCCTGAAAACCGCCTCACTGCTGGAGATTTCCTCTGGGAAGCCAGGCGCTTTCGCAGGGCAGCGATGGTGGGGAGGAGCTTCGCACTGCCGCCCTTGCCTCATTTAAATGACAAGAAGCGGTGAGTTGCCGTGCGGCGGTGTTAAAAGTCCATAACGCCTGGTTCACACGTGCGTGAGCAGGACGTGTGTGTGGCCAAACCGAACTGCTGTGTCTCGCGTGTGTGTGTCTGTTCACATATAGTGCATCTCTGCAGCCTGCAGCTCCAGCGCAGCACCACAGTCCAACTGTATTTTTACACAACTTCCCCTTTGATAAATAGGCTAGGCCTACCATAATCATATTTGAAACCCTCAAACATACTGCTTTAAAAACAAAAAAAAACTGTTGGAAAATAGGTCATAAAATCGAATCGTGGATGACGCGATTGGAAAACCCTTGCAGTAAGAGCCATGATTGTTTTCATAACAATTTGGCTAATTGAGTGATGGTCCCAAATCATCAGCACAGCACCGTTGCATTTTCCCTGCAGCAAGGAATTGAACCATCATCACTGTCTTTAATTCAGCTCTGACTGCGTCGCTGTGTAAAGCAGATGGTGAGGTGACGTCCTTCAAAGTCTGTGACAAAGATGATGCCTGCTCTGTCCAAGTGATATCGATAGATTAACTGTGCGTCATCAAACAATTCAAACACATTCAGTGTTCATCTGCTGGATGGTTCACTCACATCTCCGTCCCCTCAGTGCCATCACAGGCCCCGATGGGTAACTCCTAACCGCTTGAAAGACCTCTTAAATAACTGGGAGAGTAAGAGTGGCTATTAGCTTCAAGAAGTTTGATAACTTGCATTTATACTGAAGTACGAAAGTAGGAGTAAATTTCTGAAATTCTCAGCACGTAAGACCAACATGACACTTTGAGAAGCTTGGTAAACACAGGCCCAGGTATAAGCAGACTTGTCAGGTGATTAATGGTGTGGTTGAGGCGTGTCCCTGCTCCTGAAGCAAAGCTAATAGATTAACTTCATTTGTGAGCTTTACATTTCCTGTTTACATGACATGGACAAGGCCAATCAGGATGTCAGCTGCAGAGCTGCTATCTTCCCTTCCCTCACAGATTATCTGACTATGCAAAGCATCTTTACTTCTTTTGGGAGCTGAGATGCTTAGCAAGAGTCAGGATGAATGCAGGCTTCACATTGCAAGACGGGAGGCCATCAAAAGTTTGAATCAGGTCAGTCTCAGCACCTTCATGCACCTGCTCCATTTGGACTTTGTGTCAAAGGTTTATCACGCTTCTTTCAGCCTGGCACTAACCCTCCACTCCAATCTGCTGCCTGCAGACCTGTGCCGCTTATTCAATCCCGCACGGTGTCCTAAACCCATAACCCACCTCGCCCACACTGAAATATCATATTAACTTATAAAACAATACCTGAGAAGAATTACATAGAGGCATAATCCAAAAAGTGCATGATTGAAAAAGGATTAGTGGGGAGAAAAAGGAGGGGGCCGAGGCTACACAGTTTGGTAGATTTGTACTTTGCTCACAGGCTGAGAGCCGGCTGCCTCGGGCTGATTGTGAATCGGGGCCATCCCGTTCAGATTTACGTGCTTCTGCGAGTGATTTGGGATTTACTTTCTTAACAGGCGCCGTCCAGATCTGTCCTTGTTGTGCGGTGTGTGTCCGTCCATGAAGTCACGCCTCAGTGCTTTCAGCTGGATGCATTTGTGATAGGCAGTGGCTTTTTGTGGCTGAGATTTGCAGCTCAGGGCTAGAATAAATGCTGGTTCTCATTTAAATAAGTGTACTGTTTTATTACTGTTGAGAAAAAGTACAGGAGCATAGAGGGGGACAGAGCTATTCTGGGGTTTAGCGGTAGACACAGTGGTCAGTTCCTGCTGCTAACGATAATGATGACAAATGTTCTGGCCTGCTGGGCCCCAGAGAAATGAAGTCCAGCTCTCTGGGGGTTGGTCCACCAAATTAGCTTTTGTCAATACCATGTTTCCAAATTGTCCTCGCAGGATGTGCTGACAGAAATATTGGTTACTGTAAGAGACTGTGGGAATTGAATCCTCTTGGCTTATTCACGGCGTCATTAGCATACAAGGATGAATGAGCAGCCATGATTAGACAGTGTGCGCGCCACCAGAGTCCAGTCAGGTTTCAGCAGCGGTCGATAATGAGCTTTGAGACGCATTCAGTGACACCCACCCCCCCTCCCGGTTTTTAAGTGATAAATAAAGTTAGGATTCAGAGTTTTGAAGTGCATGTTATTCTGGTCACTAAAAATGTCAACAGGTACAGCAGGAACAAAACTGGGCCTGAGAACATGAGAAAATATTTCAGTAATGAGTAAAATGTAGTTATTAATTGAATGTTTTTGAATCTAATAACAGAAATAGGTTCTTTTTCGGGGATGATTTGCTTTTTGTGTTAATTCTTAAATGATCAAGTAAACATATTTCTGTAAAAAAAATGAAAACATCTGAATTCTGAGGGTGGACAGTGAGGAGGCATGTATCTGCAGGACAGAGTAAGTGATCTTCATCCGTTCTCGTGGAGACCCCTTGAACTAATGTTAGAAAAAATGCAGTAAAAGTGCCCTCTTGGATGCCCCTATGTAGAAAAAACACGATGAAACGCCTTCTAGGGTGCCCTTGCACTGGAAAAAGGTGGTTAAGTGCCAATAAGTGCTCTATTTACTATTTTTGCCCCTGCCCGTCAAACATCCTGAGTCCAACAGTGCTTGGCATTTCTGTCCAAACGGAGAAACAGAACAATGACTTTTAATAGGATGTAGATCAAGAAGATTGTCATCATGCACCACTTTGACTGAACTCTTCTAAAAGATGATGCTGTCATCTCACTTTGTGGTTTGATGAAACCAAAACTGAACTTCTGGCATCAAAGCAGTCATATCTTGATGTTCTGGCAGATCCAGCAACAAAAGGAACAATAAACCTGCTGCAGAATTAAAAAGATCTCAGATTCAGTTTTTCACAAGAACTTGGGCACAAAGGCTCACCAAACCAATACAGCGACAGCTACATATCAAAGATGTGGAGGTCTCGGTGGATACAGCTGAAACACAGACTGAAACTCACGCTAACATTTGTGTAATAATTCAAAGAAGTTCATAGATGTTTTCTGTCCCAAATGAACAAGGAATTAAAGAAAATCTAACAGTGCTAAGCTAACAAATGATTTGTTTACAGTGACACGCCAAAAATGACCAGAATATAATAGTCTTTGATTAGAAATCTATAAAAACATAGACAATAGATTGATTAAATTAGTTTTCCATGTTGCCTGTTGCTCTTTTAAAATAAATGCTCCTCACATTAAGTTATAACCTCCTGCTGTTGTTTCTACTTCTGGAGTTTTTGCGATGAGGTATTTTGTGTAAAACAGCAGCAAATCACAATTTTATCAACTCTGACAAACACAAAAAAATTGAATTTTAAGCGGGCCTACCTAATGCCGAATCAGATGTGTGACCTGGGGTCCTCGGGTGTCTCCAGTCTCTCAGCATCAGACACCCTCGCCCCAAGTGTCCAAGCTGGGGTTGATCAGTCCTGACTTGTTCCCCAGCAGCAACACTCCACGGGTCGCCCGGTGAGTTTCTCTCTGTCTTCACTCGCAGCTTAGCTTTCTTCGTTGCTCCCTTAAAGCAGCGGTCTGCAACCTGCGGCTCTTGCACCTCATGCGGCTCTTTTGCCTCTCCGCTATGGCTCTCTATGGTTTTGACAAAAAAAAAAAAATTCATAGAAATGAATTACAACTGTATATATATTTTTAAACATTATCATTGTTGTAAAGCCTGAGCTGTGTTTTCAAACTTGCATGTTGTAGATGTGTCTCTGCTGCAACACACCTGATTCAAATGAACGGCTCGTTATCAGACTTCAGAGCTCGATAATGAGCTGATCATTTGAATGAGGAACACAACTGAAAGAGGACAGGGAGCCCCGAGAAACAGGACGGAAAAATACTGTCTGAGAGTCATTTTTCCATTCTCCGATTATAAAAATGCATCGTCACATGAAACAGTATCTGTGCTCTCAAGTTGTGATTTTGTCAGTGAACTGGATGAGCGTGAGCTGATATAGCTGTTTTCCAGATTGCATACTTCTGTACTAAACACTTAATATTTTGAGTGCAGGTGGGCGAAGTGCTTTAACGCTGAGATGTATGTGAAAATACAGTGTGTTACTCAAAACAGGCCAAAAAATTGGGTGTGGAACATAGACACTTCATATTCTCAGCGAACACCGTATTGGTGATATAGCAGACGCTACACCACAGACTTCTCAACTGTCGAAATGGCGGCAGGGGATTACAGCCAAGAATTTCCTTACACCACAGACGTGATGACTGTGAATGTCTCTGTGTTATACAGATGTAAGTTATACGTGTTTTTACACCAAGCACCTCTATCTATATATACTGTTGTCAGATAGCTACCTTCAGTAATATTTGTTGGGTCTGTAATAATTTGGTACCGTTAGCATCTGCTAGCTAGCTAACGTGCTCGTAGTTACGGTGGCACATTTTTATTAGGCATTAACGTTCTGGTGTGTGTTTGGTTTCTGTGTAGCTGTCAAATATTGGTGATGGTTGGCCACCATTGCCATCAAAGAGAAGTAGAAAAACAGACAGTTTGAAAAAAAAAAAAAAAACATTGTCACTTCCAGTAGCCTAAGTGCAAAACAGCAGTGCGTGATTTGGGACGACACTTTCCTGTCAAGATCAGTGCACCAAACAATAAGTGTGCTGCACTGAATTTAAATTGAAATATAATAACAGAAGTGAGCAATTTGGACCACAGCTATTGTGTTTTATGATATGACTCAAGGGATGATTGCTACATGTCTGAGGATTAACTCAAATTTAATCTTCTTTAGTAAAAACTTGAATGAAACTAAATGTACCTTTTTTTTTTCTTTTACCATTTTAA
>JAQLOL010000013.1:22175798-22191955 GCA_029783665.1 Naso thynnoides
ACCTTTTTTTTTTCTTTTACCATTTTAATGTTGCGCTGCTGCAAAATGTTTGAATTGTAATCAAAGTGGGCCACTTTTTATTTTATTCATTTTCACAAGCACAGAAAGGACTCAAATAGGTTCATTCAAAGTTCAAGTACCTACTAAGCATAGATAGCCCAAGGTGAATAAAATTAACAAATGGTCATTTAAGGCTAGTAAAAATGATGATCAGCTAATTTAGATGATTAAAATGCCTTTAAACTTCATTATGAGGCTCCGTATGTTTTGTGGCTCCAGACAGATTTTTATGGCGAGGATGGGGGGGGGGTTAAACATGACTTTTTTGATAGTAAAGGTTGCTGACCGCTGCTTTAGTCTTTCAGATAAAACAGTCATAGAGACAGTTGAGACCGTGAATTCTACAATCTGAGACATGGAGATCCTGGAGGTATTAAATTGGAAATATTTTAAGCCAACACAACATAATTTGTCACACTGGAACAAATCACTTTGTCCCTTTTCAACTAATCCTGACTATTTAAAAAAAAAGTTAAAACACATATGGTGAGTCCAGTTTCCTGAGTCCTGCACTCTGCTGTCTCTCAGTCTCGTTCTCTGGTCCTCCACTGAACAATAACTCTTGAAATCAGTTAGATTAAGCCGATTGTATATTGATTGGCTCCTAAATTGCGGTGCAATTGAAGACAAATAATCCTATTTCAAGTTTCAACACTTGTTTCTAATGGTTTCCAAATCATTTCAGGCAGGAATGGATCACAATTAGTTTAGCATTTAGCAGCCAAGAGTGGTCATGCATGCATGAGTCTGATTCTGGGTAACGGTGGCTGCCTGCGCTGCGTTTGACATTTCCATTCTCAGGAAACCCTCCTTTGTTCTGCCTGCAGGGCTTCTTTTTTTTCCAGGCACCTGTAGAGGCTGAGGAGAGACTCAGCCACTGTGTGTGCACATTACGCCAGCTGCGGGTGTGGAATTCAATTTGAGCCAAAGTATATGAATTTTTTTCTGCCTTTCTTGGACACAAAAGTCCTTCTTGGTTGACAAAGAGACACTGAGAGAGCCACAGCATACTGTAAACCCCTCTGACAGCAGAGTGGTAATGCAGGAGAAAAACTTTTTTGACATTTAACAACAAACACCTGATCTCGGTCAGAAGTGGTTCGAGCCAGGACTGAAACCAGTCTGACTGCTAGACTTACGACAGACACTTGGAGGCTGGCAACCCACCACTTACACACTACCAATGGTCTAGTAAAATTAGCAAAAGGGGGTTATTCCCATATCAAACATTTACAGTGTGAAAACCTTTATTTTCATTTCTTAAACACAATGTGACTCAGACACTGTGAGCGACCTGACATTTAAAATCCAAAGACATCCAAGCGCAGTTTTCAATGTGTGTGTGCTTCCACTGAACATTAAAATGTCTCCTCACTAAAGACATAAAGTGCTGCAAAGCTCAAGTGATGACTGTTAGTTACATCAGGAGCAATAAGTGAGCACATACCACTTTGTACAAGTAACTGCAGCTGAAGCTCCAGTGTGTTGAGAGGAGAGGCTTCACGAGGACTCCTCTCTCATTATTTTGCCGATGTCTTACTGTACGCTGATCACACATAACACTTTCACACGCTCGATAACACACAAGCTAACAGTTTTTTTTAAACATCAATGTTGGTGCAGCTAAGTCTGATTATGCTTTAAAAGCAGATGTGTGTGTTTTCGTGTCAAGTCTTTGCTTTGCTTCACGTTTTGATGTGGATTGTTTATCTCACACAAACCTCATCATGGTACTCAGATGTAGGATTGGGAATCGGACTTTGCAGTAGAGCCGAAGAGCCAAACCCTCTACACTTTCCACGTTCATATGCACACAATATTCCGGTTACTGACCAGAGTATTGAAATATTCCAGTAAAACACCTTACCGCTGACAGCAATACCCGATTAAGCACTTATTCCTGTGAGGAGAAACCCTAAAAACATAGCTGGGTCATGCTTCTGTTGTAACTAGAAAGGCCATGACAGTCATTTTGATTGTTTTCACATTTATATGTCATATAACTTTGTTGAATCAAAAATTACAGTGCAGCTGGTCCCTGACTTTTTCCTTAAATATCATTTTTTTTCATTTAAAATGTTATTTATTCAAAGAGCACGACAGGCAAACAAAGTATGATCATCTTTACCTGTTTCAGTCACAGGCGGTCGTAAATGACCACACAGATTTTGCCGCGGTTAAATTGATATTTTGCAGGGTGGCAGCTGCATCTTTATTGCTTGGCAGCTATCACTGTCTCTGTCAAAAGTAAAACTTAGAGTGGCCACAAGTCAGTTTTCGTCTCTCAAAGCAGCACAGTGGAACAGAGCTCACCTGAATCAACCAAAAGAGGATTTGGATGATCTGTCTCCAATGAAAGTGGCAAATCTGCAGCTGTTATTTCATTAAAAAAAAAAGATATCCAAATACAATAAATGCATTACTCTCTCTACTGGGTATTTATCATTCAAGATACAAAATTTAGAATCTGGTGGTCAAAATGACCACAATGGCCCCTCCAGTAGGAATGGCCCTTCTCATGTTAACAGGAGTATTCAGACATGCATACACCTTTTCCCAGTAACTACTGGTGCATTCTCTTGTACGCATGCTTGTGCGTGCAGTGACAAGGAAGAGATGGGCAGAGCTCACCCACTGCTAATTAGCTTAGCTCAAATACTGGCAGTCAATAGGAAGCGTTAGCCTGCCTCCACCCAAAGTCAACAGATTAACTTTCCAACATCTCTAAACGGGCCTGTGTGCTTGTTGTGACTTTAATCACGTTATGTTATTTTTTGACTCAGATTAGCACTTTGTATGATTTTAAAATCAGATAGCCGATGCTTACTGTTGTTAGTAGTTACCGTTTACAGGTGCGCATGCTCCCTGAGGTTCACATCTGGTGTCTTCATCCTGTTGCTCTTGTCTTCCAGTACAAACACATCAAGTGGTACAATTGTTTGCAATAGCACTTAGTGGTGTAAGAAAAGCTAAAAGCAGGGTATGCAGAAAATCAAATTAGCTGAATCTTCAGCCAAAGCTAGCAGGGCAAAGCATAGAGCAGATTATTGTGTGCATGTAAACATGGTCACTGAGTAAATAAAGTCAGGTTTAAAGCCAGATTAAGCCTGGTTTAGCAGCCTGTCCTCTTATCATTAACATAACTACCATAGCTAAGCTCTTTGTTTTATGCCATCATGGAAATGCAGCGAGCGGCGTTTACTCTCTCAGCTTTTTGATGAGTCACATGTAGTTTTGGATGCGTGCTCATTTGTTACTCTTCACCGGCTCAGAATGTTGCAGCGTAGTCCAGAGTGGTCATCAGAGGCCAGACGTTTGCAGTTCAAAACATTATTCGACCATTATTCGCTCTTTCACCAAGTGACAGATGATGCTCTTGATTTGTAGCCACTTTAGCTCATGATAAATGTCATGCGTGCTCATTAAAGTGTGAATTACCATTTGCACTGATAACATTGAAAAAAACTAATCACCTGAAACACCATATTTAAGCCGACGATGGGCTGTGAAAATAAATGATCACACTTTCAGGAACATAGGTGTATTTATTAACTCCTGACTGCATAATTAGAACGCAGAGAGAGGGGCTTTATGCTGTAAGAGTCGCTCACATTTTATGACTTGATTTTAATGCACACGGCGACAGACGTGATCAGCGCAGTCGTCAGTGTCTGCTGCAGTTATGTGCAGGTTTAATCCATACATTGTCCTTAGTTTCACCTGGAATTAACATAATATATTTCACAAGAAATCCGATGTATGCATAAAATTATCCATTATTGGTATCAAATTTAAAGCTGCTACGGAGCATAATAATCATGAGCGGGTCAATGCAAAATCATATAAGACATAAATATGAGTTTATTTGTATAAATGTATTTAGTTAAAATTACTTTTAATTGACTTTTTGTGTAGATTTGTCCTAACAGTACTGTTAAGATTTCAAGGTAATAGACTGGAAGCTTAAGTCGATCTTATATTGCTTTTCACGTCAATTTTATCTTGTATTGTAATTTATTCATCCATCCAACTTACTGGCTCTTTTATGACTGTGTGTACGTGAGTGAAAAGACAAACAGAGTGAATGGTGTAGTTTTCTTTTTTAGCAGGTCAGCAAATTTCATTATATGTTCACATGCATCGACAATAAAGGCATTCTGTTCTTTTTCGTTGATATTTTTCTGTGTTCATGTGGCAATAAAGTTGTTATGGTGGCTTTTGCAATTTCAGTAAATTCCAACATCTTTATTTTTACCATCGATATCAGTATTCATAATAATTCCGTATTAAAAAAAAAAATACTTGTATCTTATTCAGAAGCTGACTCACCTGTCACAAGGTACAGCTGCTAAAACTCAGCTTTTTTTATATTATTAATAAACCAAATGAAATGCAGCGCAGTTCTCCGAAGAAGTTCAAGACCCACAGTTCACTCTCAGGATAGTAATTAAATATGAATATTTAAACTTGCTGATTCCTTGTGCTGAGCTCTGGATGTATGAATGAAGCTGAGCATGAGTAAATGCAGCAGGTCTGAATCCGACACATGTTCAGGACTCGGAGGTGGGAATTCCTGATTTTCCTTGTGAGAATTGGAATAAAATAACTTCAGTGAGACAAACTTGTCTTGGTGTTTTTTACTGCCACAACAGGTTACTGCTTCTCTGTTAGTTCAGTTAGGAGTCACGACACACAAAACAGACACAGACGTAGCTGGTACAGTTTTCTCAGCTCACCAAACTCTCAACATTATTCCGGCAAAATAATCCAAAATTCAAACCCGATTCGTGCACACTGACTCTTAATTATGAGTAAATCAGTAACTGAACAGTGACTAAATAACAGCTTTTGTTCAAAACGCATTTTTAAAACATGGGCGTCACATTAGTAACTTTTATTAAAAAAAAAAATTTCCTTGAATTTTTCTGATAATAAAAACTTCTGGATGAAGCAAAGATCTTAATGGTCAGGAAGGAAATGCTTAATTGTGCAAACAATATTGCCTCTGCTTCTTTGCAGAATGCTGGAGTAGCATTACAGTTTTGGATTAAGTTGGTGGTTTCTGGCAACAGATGACAGCGTGTGCTAGTTTAAAAACCAAAATAATGAGCCAATTACGTTTGTTATTAAAAACTGAAATCCAGCCAATGAAAAACACTTCCTGTAAGAAGCCTCCTGTCTGACTACAGCCAGTCCAAGTCAATATTTCTGCTCTAATTCTCATTTGAATGCAGCATTTTGATCTGATTCCACACAATATGCGAGATTAAATTCACTAGAAAATCAGGTGTCAGCGGCGTGGTGTTGAATTTATTCAACAATTTTGTCAAATCTCCAATGAAACCTGCTTCTCTAAAACACACACCGACATAAAACTATTCACTAGTCAGAAGACTTTTAGTTTTTTTGGATGGCTAAATATTTTTCAGATGCTTTCTCACCCATGCAAGAAAATAAAATAAATGGATGAATAAAAACATGAATAGCAGAGCTAAAATGACGAGTAACTTTTGTCGATCACTAGAATACTGTTCTGAAAACTGACTAATTGTTCAAGGGAATTAGGTTCAAAAATTCCAAACATTCTTTAATTCCAGCTTCCCATGTAAGAATTTGCTTTCCTCTTTGTCTGTTACAGCAAAACAATAATTAAAAATACATAGTTTTATTAGCAGTAGATGAACTACCCTTAAGTTTTTGACTGTTGGGTCAGTCAACATGAGTTTTCTATCAACTGACATTCTACAGAACAAACGACAAATTAAGAAAAGAAGAGAAGTTTTTGCCCAACTCAGCTGTACTGCAGTCTATATGTATATGAAAAAGGCAATAAATGTTTATGAACTGAGTATGCTTTATGCAACACAAACACTTACTGGTCTGGTTGATTTAAGCTGATTAAAAAGCATGAAAAAATGTGTGAAGGATCTGCGTTTCGCCTCGTCCAATTCAAGTGTCAAATAATTTATTAGATGTAAAACAAGCACAAACACAACAAGAACAAAATGCTTCGTGGTTCAGATGTTGTCTGCAGTAGCCACTGTGTTTGTGTCCTTTAAAAAAAAAAAAAAAATGCGTTAAATGTTTTAAGACTTCAGCCTGAAGGGTCAAAAGCAAACTGTGTGTGTTGCTGTTTGTGTATTTTGCTGCATTTCCCCCCAAAAGAAACCTGTTGTAATATTCAGTTTAGATATGAATGATTTCCCATGTGGGTCACAAATTGTTTCACCTTGCCAGAAACTCACAGTCAGCAGGTTTATGATGGCAGATAACAGTACAAGTAGACTGAGTGTTAATACATGTTGTTGATGATGACTATGACTGAGCTTCACTGCTCCAGTCTGGGATGGAGAAAGTCTTGGATTGTCTTTTCTGCTCTCCTATCGTGTAATCCACGTGGATGCATATATGTCTGGCGCTCTCCTCGGAGGGATACATGCTGACCTCGCCGCACACCGCCGTGTCTTGCACCACATCCACCGGAGCGTCCAGGTACAGCACCGCCTGCTTCCAGTGCGTCTCCGGCTTGAACGGAGACGTGGAGAGCACAAGCGGCTTGTCCGGGCAGGGGAAAGTCACCGTGAAGTACACGCAGAAACCGTTCAACGCCGCCGAGCCGAACGACTCGCACGCAAACTTGCCGTTCACCGAGCGCAGCTCCTCCGCGGTGACGGAGTACAGGTCGAGCTCGGCGAAGCGGGCCGGGTGGGAGAGCACGTCCTCCACGGTCACCGGGTTCACGGTGATGTCGGAGTTCATGATGCACCTCGCGGCGAAGTCGGACATGCAGGACATGTCGACGCCGTACTGGTCTTTGACGGTGTACCAGAAGTGTAGGCGGTCCATCACCACCGGGTCGCTGATGGGAGCGATGTAGAGCTCCGCTTTGCTCGGCAGGATGACGCCGCCCGGCTTCAGCCACTTGTCGCGGGCGTACAGCACCGAGTTGAGCATGGACTCGTGCAGCAGGGCATAACCCATCCACTCGCTCACGATCACCTCCACCTTCTCCGGTAGGTCCACCGTCTCCACCGTGCCTCGAATGACTTCAATTTTGTCCTCCATGTTGTTCTGTTTGACTATCTTCACAGCCTGCTCGGCGATAGAGCAAGCCTCCACGGCGTAGACTTTCTTCGCACCGGCTTGCACACAGAAAATACTTAAAACGCCGGTTCCTGCCCCCACGTCCAGAACAACTTTACCCCGTATGGAGTCACTGTTCCGCAGAATCGCCATACGGTACGTGTTAGTTCGGACGTGGTCCGCTATCATTTCCTCATGGATAGTCACATCGGTGTAGCTGTCAAAATACAATCTGTCCTGTCGAGTTTTATCCAATTTTCTTTTCTTGCAGACATGAGACATCCTCGCGGCTGTGATGCTGCTACCTCTGTTTTCTTTTGCTACTTCCGCATTGTGAGAGTTGGAACTTGTAGTTTTCTACCCGACCCAATGTGAGAGACACTAGTCAAAGTGGACTACAGTTCCCACAACTAAATGGCAGTGACGCAGGGGTTGGGTTGCTGCGTTCACTGCCACGGTGAAGATGGTACATATGAGCTTCCTGTGGGTAAAGGCGACAAGAGATTGTCCTTTTAAAATGTGGCGCTGAAGCTTCTCTGGAAAAATTTAAAAAAACAAAACGTATCGTGCTCATAATATGTCAGCGCAGTTTTAAAGAGCCCTGGTGTTGCGTTTTCTTTCCATTGTAAAATAAAAGTTAAACAACAAAATTCCTACCTGCTATCTGGACATTGAGATTTTTTTTTTTGGCCCATTTGTTTTTAGCTTTTATTTTATTTTATTTATCACAACCATTTATTTTTGCATATTTAGTAATATTATAAAATCTGTTTGTGTTTATTTCCCCCCTTTTCTTTTTCTTTCTTCTTCTTTTTTTTTTTTGAAAATTAGTCATAGTAAAATTTTACTCCATTACAGTTTATACTTTGATTCTTTATCACCTATATATTTTATATATTTTAGGGATGCATGGTATTGGACTTTTTGTCGATATCAAATATGCCTATATTTTACAACTCATTTGGCTGATAATCAATACCAATACAGATATATATTTATATTCCCCCCCCACACACACACCTAATTGTAGAGCTCAAGTCTCTGCTGTAGTGGAATTTACATACAGTATTATGATGCATACTCTTAAGATGTTGGCATGCCAGGAAATGCAGGCATAAAATAGAAAACTCAAAATCATTCCTTGTGGAAAAAAAATACTTGAACTTACGTGATGTAAACTACTTCATTTTTATTTATGACAATTGCTTTTACACAAAACAAGTAAGACACATCCTGCTTAAAACTGGTTGATGCCCTCCCTGAGACAATCATAACAATATCCAAAAACCAGAGCTAAACTGGCCTGTTTCACAAGTAACAGTGTAAGTAAACATAATGTCTGTCCACAGGGAACATGTGAAACATGGCATTGACACAAGAAAACAGCAGCTCACTATTTTATCGGTTATCATATCAGCAGATATCAGCGTGCTGATCGATATCCGATATTTAATTTTAAAGCCAATATCGACCAATACTGATAACATGCCGATAATATTTTGCATCACAAATATATTTTCCTTGTACATATGTCTAATAAAATTGCTTTAATTAAAGATTATGTTTATTTTTTAAAGGGGACAAACATTAAATAACATGAGCACTAGAGTTCATCATGTAAATGTGCCAGATTTTGCTATACAGGCTAATTTTCTTCTGCAGTCCCTGGCAGGTTGATGGCATTAAAGTAAACACTATAAAAAAATATATAAATACAACACATAGGCACAGATAAACAAACAACACTACTGCTACACCAGACCATGACAACTGTCCCTGACATGTCGATGACATATAAAAACATAACAATATGTTTAGGAGAGCAATAGATCACATAGCATACACGGTTAAAAGTGCATGAACATATAGCACATTAAAACACACAAGCATTTAAACACAGACAAAAGCATCGAGCACATAAGCACAGACCAGATTTATAAGCGCAGACAAAAACACATGAGCACATATTTGATTTTCCAGTAACCACCGTTTTATAGATTTGGAGAAAAAGTTGAGAGACGTGAAGTCTCTGTGGGTGTGGTATTCCAGGTCTGTGCTGCTCGAAAGGCTGACTGCCCAAAAGTACTTTTTCTATATGGTATTTTACTATCCCCTCTTGTAGTCGTTCTGGTAGGTGAGTTTAAATTTTCTTTAATGAGTACACTGAGCAGAGGGGGAGCCATACCATGAAAAATTTAAATTTTAATTAAAGATTCACTGCAGCAAGGAAAGTATTAGGTTTGGTGGTCCTGATGTGCCATTCGCAGCCACAAAATGAAAACACAACTGCAAAAAGTAAAACACAACAACAAATCACAAAACACAATTGGAAATAGGAAAACATAACTGCAAAAAGAAAAAACACAACTGCAAAAAGGAACATACATATATATATATATAAATTTTTATTTATTTATTTTTATTAATTACTGAAAGCTAAGTTGTACGCTTGCCTGCTCATCAATTTAACATTTTTGTTGTTGTGTTTCCTCTATTTGTTGTGTTTTTCTTTTTGCAGTTGTGTTTTCGGTTGTGTTTTCCTATTTGCGATTGTTTTGGGATTTTTGGATTTGTTGTTGTGTTTTTACTTTTTACAGCTGTGTTTCATTTTGTAATTGTGATTGGCTCATCAGGGCCACCGTAATTAGAGGGCTAAAACAACTGTGCACAATGTTTAGCTGTTGAGACATTAATACAGTATTCCAAAACAGAAAGAGCAGACCTCAAATAAAATTATTTACTTTCTGAGGACTGAATATTTTTTTGTGTCATATCCAATTTTTCTTGTGGACCTGCCACTTCTGCAGCAGTGCAGAACTGTCATAATAATTTGTGCTACAGCACGTCAGTTTCTGAACCTGGAACCTTTTATTTAATGTTACTGTAAATTTCACTAGTCCTGTGAAGTAGTTATCTTCACAGGCACAATGAGTAATTTCTTTTTCCCATTTGGCTCATACATTCATACATACCAGCAACTTTTGAATCATAATGCTAATCTGTAAATGTCCAAAAATTGACTTTCACTGTCTCAGACTTTGTTTTTTATATAAGAAATTACCTGCAGATCTACTCATAACTGCAGAAAACCAGAGATAACTGAATAATACACAATATGCTGAGAGATAGACATTGCAGTAGGCTCCATTTGAGCTAACATTATTTCACATATTTATACTGCATAGTGCAACTTTAAAATTTCAGAAAACTTTAAACAACATATGCTGCCGATTGCTAAAGAAGCATGATCAGAGTCTTGAAACAGTAAATTCTTACCATTTCCTTTTCAGCAAATCAACTTAAACAACCAGTTATGTGATGAGTTTCACTTTCTCTAATCAACACAATACAGGTACAAGTCACCTATAGTGCATACTGTACAATGTCTGTCTCATAACAAGCTGCCCGGCGCAGCATGGCCATTACCAGATTTGAGCTTTCCCCAAAGTTATGGCAGGCAGAACACAGTTGCCTCTCCCTCGACAGCCCTGTGGGACCCTATCCACTCTGTTTCAAAGATCTTTGGCAAAAGATGCTGGACAAATCAGCAGGAGCTGTATCCCATTTCATGAAGATGAAAAGAAAGGGAGAAGGAAGCAGTGGGCTAAGAGGAGAAATGCAGCGAGATGCAAGGTATTTTGTTTTCAAGATGACTTTTCAAAGCAAGAAGGCAGCACAGCACAATGCAGGGAATGCTAAATAACAGCACTGCAAAATGAGACAGAGGTATGGCAGGGGAATTTGTGTGTGTGTGTGTGTGTCTGTGTGTGTGTGTGTGTGTGTGTGTGTGGGTGGATAGGTGGGTGAATGTGCGTGCATTCACATTTACGTGCCTTTGTTAAATCTGTATCCACTGCTGCCTTTAAAGCACTGACACTCCTGGGAAAATGAGTGCATTTAATAATTCAGCTTTTTCAAAACTATATAGAGAATAAAGTAGGGAAATAATTCAGCATGAACTGATATGTTTTTCAGCTTGAGTAATGGAAACAGCAACCATCAAGGGAAATGAGCCATACCTTTGTAGTAAACATTGACTTTAAATTCAAAGCACCACTTTTCCCTTTTGGATGTTTTTTTCATGTTAAACCAGAAACACAATAACAACAAACATCATCTAAAGATGCAGTGTATTCATGAAATGAGCCAAATATCAAAGCTGGACGCCCACATAGGACCGGTCAAAAGCAAACTTGGACTAAGTGCAGTAGAGGAATGGAAATAGACAATAGGATAGATTACTGGACTGTGAAATACAGACAGCTGAATTCAGATCGTGATTCAATGTACTTGGCAGGAGGATTTGCAGGCGTTAGCTGGTAGACAGAACAGACAGACAAGCAGCTGTTGGCCATGCTGTCCTCCTCTCAAGCTTCAGGTAGAACTGCTGCCAGGTCCAGACACAGCCAACACCCAGCTCCCACTGAGATGCCTGGCACGGTGTACCTTTATCCTTAAAGTAAGTAAATGACAATGTGTCTGTATTCATGCAGAGATAAGTCGGATCTCCAACTGGTTGTTACAAGTGACCAAAGCTTTGGGTCACCACATGTGTCATTTCTGTGTTAGGCTTGGTAGGATCATTCTCCAGGAGAGTTTGATTTTATAAGTATTTATTTTTTGATTACTCGCCCAAACAACATATGGCCTGGTAAATTGCTTTAGTTTCTAGTTCTAGTTTAGAGACTGAAACAGATGCTTTCCTGTTTGCCAGTGGAAAACAAAATAGATTGTGGAAAGAGTTAAAAATATAGCTTTTTTAATCAGAGTGGTGTTTAATTGCAATTAATTTATGCTTTACTTAGTATTCAATCCAAACCACTGTTTCAGCTTATAACTCATAACTCACACAATGAAATCTGGTACTTTTTGAATTCACTTGTTAAATGTTATTTTGCCTTGGTTTTGTCATGTAACACATTTTTCTAATTTTCCTGCTGTGCTGTTTACAGATTGTAATTAGCGCTGCTTTTCAAGACAGTAAAGATAAAAGTTACTCTGACAATATTATGGAAACATTCTGATTGTTCAGATTATTAAGATGTTTACATTGATCCCTGATGGGAATAGTGCCTCTTTTCTCTTTATCACCTTATGCTAAATTGAAGAAACAAGGAAATGTTCTGCAATTTGGCTAAAACATTAGAGACAAAATTTGTATCAAACGTTTATGCAGCCTCACTTTTCACACTCACATTATAAAGGTACACTGTGTATTTAATTGAAGAATGAGGAAAAATTTAATATTCATGTGTTTATATAAATGTGTAGTAACCCGAAAATAAGATAGTAGTGTTTTCACTGCCTTAGAATGAGCCTTTATATCAACAGAGGAAAAGGTCCTCTTACATTGAGTCTGCCATGTTGTCTAAAGTGGACAAACCAGACATGAACACTGAAGAAGACCTTTTGCATTTTTTGGAAGTTTGCAGCCACCATAGGTTTTCCTCCACACGTTCAGGGAGGTTCAGTAGGAGGATATTCTGCTGCGTGTAGTCTGCAACCTCACCACTAGATGCCACTTAATCCTACACACTGGATCTTTAATTTAACTCCAATCCAAAGTTTATTCATCTCTCTTGGGTTAATCACACCACAGTGTCTGAACATGAACAACCAGTGACGGTTAAGCACATAAACAGAATACTTGGTTTTGGAAAGGACTTTGGTTACGTTTATTAAAATTGGAAGAGCACTTTTGTAGCCTGTTTTCCACTCACATAAGTTTGCTAGCTTGAATGTAAGTTATTTATAGGTTGTTGTGTTTTTTTTTTCTCTTTTTTCCTCGTCCTGCACCTCCCCTGAAGTGCTGAAATGGTAAAACGTAGAATCATCCAGCATCGCTGTCGAGCAGTCAATTTATTACTTACTTGTTACTTTTCAGGAAAAGGAAAAAAAAAAGTTTTCCAAAACAACTAAACACTGCTCACACACCCACAAACATGTCACCTTGCGAGGCAGCTGGGCGCGCAAGATCACAATATCTCTCAAATCCATCTTGCCAGGCTCCAAGCCTTCCTTTTCTGGCTATTAAACTGGCCACCAAACCAGTCAACATCCTTTGAGGAAGAAGCTATGGGCAAAGTTTCATGTGTGGCGCAGCAGGGAGCGACTATTCACTCAGAAACAACGTTGGTGGTTGTCGATAGATGCTGATATGGCCTCAGTTCTATCAGAACTGGAGAGTATTTCTCCAAAGCAGAGAATGACATTAAAGACTTTTCTTGGTAGAAAAGATGTTTTTGCTCTTTTGCCGACCCCAGTAAGAGTTTGGTTTACTAACTGACTCTGCTGGTAGTAAAGTACTTGGCTGAGTTGAACAGTGACAGACAGATTGTTTATCAAATCACCTGCCAAGTATTTTTTTTCTAAAGTTCCTGCCATTTTCCGAACAGTTTCCAAAGGTGCCTTCCCAGATGGTTGTGTGTAACAAACCAACAGGGGTGGTAAGGTTAACAGGCTGGCCAGCAGAACTGATTTATGAAAGAAAAAATAAAATGACGAAATATGGAGATACAAGCTTTCCAACAGTATACATGTTACCAGTACTGAGTTTTGGCACAGTGCTCTTGTACAGCATGTCTTCCTTCATGTACATGAACAGAAAAACAAAATGGACACACGTACACTCACACAGCTCCATACCTTATAACACCATCCAGACCCAGACACTGCCTGCACACTCTGAATACTTCCCCACTCTCAAGTGAGTGGAGGACTTAAAATAAAGCCAAATATTTGCACAGCTATGCACAGCTCATCCCTTTTAATTAAACTTGGCCAATTCCTGTTTGCATATCTAAATCATAACTGCACATACGACTGACTGGGGATATGATCAGGTCTAAGGAAGGGCAGATGAGTCTCTGAGCGTGTGTGTGTGTGTGCACTGGTTTTTGTTACCTACTTGGGATGTTTTCTGGCATAAGCACTGACCATGTGGGGACCAAAGACCAGTCCTTATGCAGCATAACTTGATTCTTGAGGTTCTGCTTATGTTTAGGGGTTAAGTATGAATTAAGGTTAGGTTAAGTTTAAGCTGCAGCATAAATTGGTTAAGGTTAGGGTTTGGGTTAGGCTGTATTAATGAATGGAAGTCAATGTAAAATCCTAACAAGAATATCTGTGCAAACCTGTGTGTGTATGTGTGCGTTTGTCAGTGCACTATCTGTAGCTGAAACATGATGTGAGATAATGACAAAAGTAGGAGAGATGGTGGAGAGGGTTGGTCAAGCATGGCAGGAACAGGTGGAAGCCAAATCACTTTTGACAATGGGGGGTGACGTGGAAAAATCTATAACCACCAGCTTTTTTCCCTCGTCACTCAAGTTTTAAAACTTGTGTGGAGACTGCATCACAGGATTTAAGGAGTGTGTGTGTGTGTTTCTTGAATGAAGATATTTTCATATTTCTAAGAAAGAAAAAGACAAAGTTGGAGGCTATATCAGTAATGAAACAAAGAAAGTGTAATAAACAAGATTTGATAATATAGTTATTATGCTTCTATAAGGGGTGGGGGGGTGACGGGAAAGCAATGTGGGCTCTTTGTACTGAAAGTTCATCAGCAGCTGTTCATCTTCGTGGCCAGCTGCTGTCAACATGCATGGCCTCATGGGAACTGCCTGCGTCCTGTCAGTATCACTGGACTTGTCAGCTGCTGCAACAAACACACGCACACACACACACAAAAACCCACCTTGCGTACTTAGATATGTACACATGCATGCATAGCACCCTGCATAAAACAGCATGCAGAGGCCATTGCATGACAGCTCATCCCATAGTAGACTGATACACACATGCGCATACTGTGCAGAATATACCGGCACACACCCAAGTTCACATGAAGCCATCAGTTTTTGTGTCATGATCACCCATTTCAGAGGAAGGCAACAAACACAGAGGCGCAATGGCTTCATATTGATTGTTCACAGGGATCAATACCCGGCTACTTTGATATTTCACTCCCAGAGAAAGAGCCCACATCTGCGAATGCTGGTGTGTTATAATACACTTTTCATCTCTTATTCATCTGTTTCTTACAGCAAACTTAATTCAGCTCACCCAAAAAGACTGTTTCACGCATGGATCCATCTGGATGACTCTTCCAAGTGTGCGTTATCTAGTTTTGTGCCGCCTCCCTGTACAGACACAGTGTGTGCAGTACTTATCAGTGGGAAAGTTATAACAACCACACCAAGATTTCCTGCACCAGGCGCTCTCATTCCCCTTGTTTGTACAGTCCGCAAACTACCACACATACGCATGCCACTCCCAAGCCCACATCCTTTCAGTTGCCCCAACCAATCACTTTACAGGATCTTGGCCCGTCAATCCGGAGGTCCGGTGATCAATTCATTAATTACATTCCTTTCCCTGCAGACTCACTTCCCTTATGCCACCCCAGTATCAGTTACATTACACCGCAATTAGATTAAATTACTAAGTACAACCTGCATGTGACAGACGTTATGGCGGCGTCGGGGGAGTCTTATGCTGACTATGACAAGTCCAGAGCAATTTGTCAAATGGAAATATTGTCTGTTTGTTGATGGAGGTTATTTGATAAGAACATAAATGAAAAGATACTGAGACGGTCCCACAAGGATTCTAAAGAGGAAAAATCAAAGTCCCAAAGTCTAATTTAGTTGTGCTGCTTGAAAATAATACTTTTCAATATCCCAAAGATACAAAACAAAGTCTATTGGGACCAATAATACATGAATTAATTTGTCAATCAAGGATAAAGGAGCTGGCGAGACACATTACATTTTCAGGGAGACATTTTGACAGTAATTTGCATTCCTGCCAAGTTAGATGAGATGATTGATAGAGTCAGTCGGAGAAACAGGAGGACAACTGTAGATGCTGTAGAAAAAGGATGTTGTTATGGCCATATGCTTTACTGGAATTCAATAGATGACTGTTAACTATCTTTACAGTGATTCTATACACAAGTATGCAGAGCTGGAGATAGGTTTACTATAATTCTTCTGTGTAAATAAGCTTAAGAA
>JAQLOL010000013.1:22200434-22217561 GCA_029783665.1 Naso thynnoides
AAGAAAGAAAGAAAGAAAGAAAGAAAGAAAGAAAGAAATAATTTTGGTACCTGCTGACAATATTTGTCTCATGTTATTGGGGGATGTATTTCACAAAACAGGATTAAAAAACTAGGAGAGAAATTTAGCCACCCATACAGATGCTAAAATTTCAATATATTTTCTCCATCCATCCATCATCCATCCATCGTCAACTGCTTATTGGGGATTGTGTCACGGCAGGGGGCCCCAGATTTCCCTTTTCCTGGCCACATCAGCCACCTCTAACTTGGGGATCCCGAGGTGTTTCCAGGCCAGTGCAGAGATTTAATCTCTCCACCTGGACCTGGGGCCTCTTCCAACCTGGACGTGCCTGGAACACCTCCATAAGGATTCATATTTTATTAAGACTCTAAAAGTTATCTGGCAATAAGTCTAAAATTGCTTTGTAGCCCTTATATAGAAAATTGGGTTTGTCTTGGATTAAGTTAACTAATGTAACAAATCATCCCCCTCTTAGAAGCTCATAATCATGCACACTTTTTAATAAATGCTGACAAAAACTTCACAGATACACAGAATATAAATGAAAGATGCTAACGTTAAAAGTTTAACTGATGAGTAACGTAAGTCAATACAGCATATATAGTAACTTAAGGTATGACTTTACTTTAAAACCCAACATACCTGACACAAAGTGGGATCCGCAAATCCACGTTTCGGTGCCTGGATTCCAGTTGTTTCTGCGAATTGCAGTGATTCATTTGCTTCTCTTTTCTATGGGCCCTAGTTTGGTAGACCGGGCGCAGTCTAGGCGCAGCGCAGGTGCACCGCGCCAATGGGGTGTGTCCAGGTGCATTTTGCAAGTTTCGTGCACGGCGCAGCCCGGCGCAGGCACTCCACCTGTCCCTCCTACCGGCGCAAGTGGGAAGGACAGAGGAGAGAAGGTGTGAGTGAAAAAGGAAGAGGAGAGAAAGGCGTGAAGTGGGATTAACACAGCCGATTCAGATCTTCATCAAAGGAGCTCCTCTCCTCACCTTCAAATGCGTCGCGAGGCAAGGTGCACTGCAAGTTTCGTCACTTCGCCATCCTGGACAGCAGCGGCAGCAGTGCAACTAATGATCCCATTAGTTGCATTAAATAGTGGTCGTTGTGATTATTTATTGCATTGAAATGTGCCTGAAACTATGGAAACCTGCCTCTGACGTCTTGGTGACATGAGCGCACTGCGCGCTGGTCAGCCAACTTCCACTGCACCGGCTGCGCGCGCCTTGCACTGAGAGTAGACCAGGTTTGAGGTGGCGAGCTTTTGGCACACCCTTGGCGAGGCATTTTCCCACGAAACTTTGACTGCGCCATGATGAATATGCGACACCTTCCCCTGCCGTGCTGCCACACCCATCTCGGCGCAGCGCGGTCTACCAAACTGCCAAACTGACCGCTTGCCAGGCTGTGCCGCTCGAAACTTGCACTGCGCCGGCTGTGCCACCCTGTGCCACCCTGCGCCGTGCCACGAAACTAGGGCCCAGAGTGTACAGCCCGATCTGGCAGAGGAGAGTTCTGTTCGATTAAGATGTCTCCCCTCTACTCTACCTTCCCGCCCTTTTGCTTTCTCTACCCTCTCTGCGATTTCCAGTCCAGTAAGCAAGGCTGAAGCATAAACAGAATATATGTGGATGTGATTTACTCCCAAATGACCACCTAGAGGCCAACTATGAAACACACCCAGACCTGATCAACCTGGGTGGGCCTGATTTGATTGAGGATGTCTTGTGATTAAAGGCCAGTGGCGTTGAGGTTTACAACTGATGATGTCCGTGCTGGTAGCTTCATATGGTGGTCACAAGAACAACCTCACTCAGGTAAGTATGTTGCTAAGTTTTCGAGGATTGTAAAAACCATCCTAAGGTATGTGTAGTGCTGAATTTTCAGGGACCGTAACACCTAGTGATATTAATTAACCTGATTTAGCTTGCAGTGACTGAAATTAATGAGAGTAAAGTGTTGGAGAAGAAGCTTTTAAATTCACAGCTTCGTGGAATGAAGTTGTAACCTAATCCATTTGAGATTTTTAAAAAAAGTGTACACTAAAGTTTTTTTGTTTGTCTAAGTGATTTAAAAACCAAAATCGGACAATTTAACTATGGTGCTTTTTTACACAAGCTTCCACCTGAGTATTTCTTTTTTTATTAATAAAAGAGGACTAACCTGAGTACCTCAGAAAGCTATGTGAAATATTTGTACTACAGCTGACTGGTCATTTTAATGTAGAGCCTAAATCTGCTCTTTTTCTCTGCATTATGTCACATGCTTGGTGTTATTAACTGAGTATAAGAGCTTACTGTAACACACAGTTGACCCAAAGTGAAGTAAACAGTCTTGCCTTGGGTGGTTCTGAGGTCCTCTTTTGAACCTGTCATGGTTACTACGTGAGCCCCAGGCAAATATAGCCATTGTTCTCAGGCAAAGTAAACAAAGGGCGACTGACCGCCCCAAAATGCATGATCTCACGTATAAAGAAGCATCAAAGCAGCCTCACATAAACACTCTTATATTGTGTTGTGATTTAGATTCTGACCCCATCATGCAACCTGGAAAGAGACACACGGATGATTTTTCACTCTAAATACATCACATTGTCACATTGTAACCAAGTAGCTGTGAGGGACAGCTGAGCTAGCGTTATCTGCTTGCAGGGCTCTGGCTTCGCTTGCAGCCCGAGAAGGAGGCTACAAGTCTGGTTGGAACTAGCACCAACAATTAGCTCAGCTAATGTCATAAACTGTTTGATATTACATAAATGTTGTTATACTGTGTTGTGATTGGGATTCCGACTCGCTGTGGTTTGTAAAAAAGAGACAATTACACTTTTTTTTTGGCTTGAAATAATATTAAATTATCATTGAGATGTATTAGACAGCAGAGCTAATGCTAACCACTGGCGAGCCTCTTCCCTCTCCTGAGCAGAGCGCTGCTGAGAACAGGGGGTGAGGCAGGTGGAGTGCCAGGGGAAATGGGAGGTGTGGATGACATGCAGGTTTGTTTTGGTGTAAAGCTGATGCAGAGTTGCCACCACTAGTGGTGAATCTATTTTACATATTTCTCATTTAACGCCAATGTAATATTTCTTATTTTTGAAGCATGTGAACAGGAAGAATTGCCTGATGTCCTTTCTTAAAGTTCTCATTTTCTCTACCTGTTGAGTAACAACACAATCAGTGTGTAGTTGCTTCCCCCTGCTAAATATGCTAGAGAAAGCCTTTGACTCTACTTGAGCTTTCCAAAAAGTTGCACTGGGGATCTAGGGAGCTATGTTTTTTTCATTTTGCTTTGTGCTCATCCCCAAAACAATGACATCATCTATCTACAGCTGTGCTCTGCACAAGTACCCCCATTCTGACCTCTAATTGGCGAGGCAGTGTGTGCCAGAGGGAACATTACACTGCATTCCAAAATGGCTACTCTGGGCCACTGCACAGGACATTTAGTTAAAGTTGGTCATTCTCCATCCCTGGAGAGCCAGTAAAGAGTTTGCCACATTGCCTTTAAGAAAGTGCAAAGACATGCAATGTGCTGTAGATGACAGGATTGTGCTGTGAGGTCCCTGGATGTAGTCAGGATGGCAGGCCGCACAGCATGGAGCTAAGTAATGCCCCACTGCCTCTGGTTAATAAGCTGTAAATAATCATGTGGGCTTGACTCCCCTCTTCTGTATTCTTTTTGGCATAATAAGAAAACATCCAGTTGGATCAAGCTTTTTCAACAGCACGGGGAATGGGTCCCTCCTGGAGCATGCCTTGTTTTTCAGCATTACTTTAACATAACATGGATGTAAATTACAGACAACGGGGCTTCAGCACACTTTCAGTGAACCTTTGTTTTTGTAATAAATCAATGTGAACTCATGCTGGCATTTTCCTTTTTCAAAAATATTGTGACTGTAGGTGGTAAACAGGATGAGAGGAGTCAAAATTTTCTACCCTACGTGCAATGTGATATTTTCAAAGCTTTGAAGGTTACTCTCTGTCTGGAATTATCATAATATAGAGTAATTACAACAAAATTTGATATCAGAAACAAGTCATTCCCTTTAGATTTAGTCAAAATGGCATACACGGTTTCCGAGATGGTGTTTGAGTTTGTAGTTTGGACATTTGCAGCAGCAGTATATATTTTTGCTTTAAAGATGAATCAAATTAATGTGTAATATGACAGACAGTGCTTGTAGTTTCAGCTCATTGTTTAATTTTTTGTGTACTGCAGCTTTACCATTTGGTTAAGCCCTGCTCACAGTGTCATTGTAGACTGCATGCTAACTGCCCAGCACCAAATGACAGCACCACAAAGTTGTGTTGCTGGTGAGCACAGTGGAGCATTTAGCAGCTGAGGAGCAGAAAGCTAACAAAGAGCTACATCCTCCTTTGACAGCAGGCAACTTGAATGTGATCTTCAGTATTTAAAAACACAAAATGCTGCACATAGCACCTTTAAAAGTTTAAATTATTGTGTAAAATTGGTTCAAACAAATTGGATTTACATCTTGCACATTGAATGCTGCCCTTATGGATGTAATATGTTTAACTTGTTAAGTAAATTATGTTCAAACCAGTTGAATTTAAATTTAATACTCGGGGTCATATGCTTATGTCAGCACCAACATTCATAAACACCCACATATCAGCACCACAACTCTGCAGATACATAGTGATGATGAAGCACTTGAAGCTTTGGGCTGTTTTGTGAAGGACATTTTTGATTTTTAAGTAAAAAGCTCATCTGTTCACTACAGCAAATTTGCTTAAACCCAAATGAAAAAGTGTTCTCTCTTGTAAAGCTTTTCCATCAAACTAATCCTGAACACGCTGACCGGGGCAATAATATATTCATAATGTCCCCCTGTGTTTATGATTCAAACTGAGTGACAGATTGTTAGACCCTCCCATGAAAAATATATGCAAGCTTAATAATCACAAAATGCATTATTTTTAATCATTAGATGTGCATATGAAATAAATGTCTTTTTTTAGTAAAGTTTCTTGTGGTCATGTCTAAGAGGTCAAATAGGAAACACTTGACTTTTTTTTTTTTTTGCTAATTAACCATCACAATCATCACAATGTTGTCTTGCTACATTTTCGCAAACCACAGATACATACAATGACGCCATTTCTTTCTGGTAGGGATGGCTCGAAACCATTTTCTAATGTTGGATGCCAATGCTGGTAAGACAACAGTGAGCATCTGCAGATATCGATATCAGTCCAATACAGCCTCCTCGCCTCTCTTAAACAACAAAGCTATAGATTATTATCTGTATGGAAGCGCTTTGCTTTACCTAGCCATTTAAATTAGTCACATGATATGTACTGCTAGTCTGTTTTGTGCTGATATCTCTCTTTACAGCATGTCGCACAGTTCAATTAAGCATTTATGGCAGAGTTTAGGCCAGTAAATCGTTGAGATTATACATACCCCCCTCTCCGTTGTCCAATCCAGTGATTTTGGCCAATGTTATACCAATATTAAATACTGTATCGGCTCATTCCTACTCTTTGGCAGCTATGTTAGGATTTAATTCAAAAAAGGACCCCAAAACAAATCACCCTATTAAGCAGACAGAATAGCACAAAGTCAAGCCTTAATAACAAAAACTGTATTCGGATAGTAACAAAACTTTAGGGAGCATCCAAAACAGACAAGTACAAAGCTGAACTGATAAACTGGGATTGCACGCTAAACAGACAAGGAGGAGGACGAAATGCTGGTGCTGCTGATGGGAACACCAAAATCCACAAAATATCCTCTAATTCTCAAAAAAGTTTTTGCACTTGCTTGAGGTGGTTTTTGACTTATGTGGAAAAGATTTAATGTGCAAATTAGGAGATAGAAACACATTTGCTGAATAAGTTGTGACAAGTGAACTCATGTAACAGCTGTTTGTGCTGACATCTTTCCAGTTTCCCCATAACACACGGTGACATGGCTGCTACCAACAATAACAGATATGTGTGGACCGATTAGGTGACAAAAAATTGAAAGTAATTCCTGCAGACCTCTGTCCATTGCCAAGTTGTACGTGTGAGAGTACACTCAGAGACATGACAGCGTGCTGCAAGAACATCAGAAATCAGATGGTGAGATGCTGCCATAAGAAAAAAAAAAGGCTTTAGTCTTACAAAAAGTCTGGTCTTGTTATTGATCATTTTAGCAGTTTGTTTTTTCATGCACCTGCATGATTTATGAGGTCATGTTTAGTAGATTCTTTTATTTTTATTACATTTAAATTCAATTTGTTGGAAAGTCTGAGACAAAGGGAAGTCTTACAGCAACACAAGGAGAGACAGAGCTTATAAAACAAACAATTTCATTTCATTTCATTGTTAAACCTTAAGGGCGAATCGAGTAACATTTGAACAACAACGACAACAAAAGAAAACAATAATCTTAGTCTCTCTCTCTTTCTTACACACATACACACAAACACACACACAAAAGCACAATTAAAGAACTCACCATCATATTCTAACAAGTGGTATGACATGAAAACATTTTTTGGCCAAAGTCTGTGTGAATTTGGTGGTTTCATGACAGATTGATCAATTCTTTGTTTTGTTTGTGCTCTGCCGGCTGCTGGTTTGAGGAGGGCCAGATTTAATTGGAAAAATGGTGATGTCATGTCGACTAACGTTGCAAGGATCCTGTCAGTCAAACTGATCAAACAACACTCACACAGTCTGCAGAGTAGGTGAGTGTTAAACTCTTAATAAATAAAAAACAAAGATGTTTTTTTCCCCTCTAACTTCACTGACAGCTTCATATTTATTTGATGTAGAAAAAAAAAACAAGTTTGAAACCACAATTTCAGCAGCTTTGTGAGTGTAACTGAGTTCAGTATAGCAACATATGATTCCTCAAGGTGTGGTTCTTCCTTCAATAACATGAAACAACTTTAAAGCACCAAGAAAGCTGCATGACTCATCTAGGCTACCAATTGTTCCAGGCTACTTATCAGCGCATTTTCACTCCTAAAGTTGTCACTGAAACTAAAATGAAACAGGATCCATTAAAGTCTGCAGTGCTTTTCAGTGTTGTGGGTTATTTCATACCTTCTAAGGTGTATGACGTGCAAACAATCTCGATGTCTCGACGAATGCAGCCGCAGTCTTTGTGTATCTGACATAATGAGACCTCGCTAACAACCAAATGAATCGCTCGTCTAATGAATCTCCTCACTGAAAAGACCCAGCAGCTCCTCTGTGTCTCCTACAATAGGAACAAATTTTGCCAGTCGTGACCTTTTCAACCTTTCCTCATATTTTCCTCTGATAGCATGAACAAGACCTTTCTGGGTGATTGCACACTGTTGTCTGTAAATTAACTGCAACTGCTATTAAAGATATCCCAGTGCTAGTTTTTCTTTTCAGATTTTAGCTCCAAACTGCTTATTTTGCACCACCCTCTCTTTGGAGCCAGTGTGAAAAACACTTTACTGGAAAAGGCTGGGTGAGAGCATTTCCCTCTGATAAATACGCTGCTGAAAAAGCTGCAGTGCTCAATTGTGATATGTGTAATGCAACAAAACTGTATGTGGGCCATTTTTTATTTTTATCTATTTCCAAATGTAGAATATCAACTGCATTCAGTCATTTTAATCTCCTTTTATTGTCATGTTAATTAAGAAATGGGAATAGCCCAATTACATAGCCTAATTAGCCAGTAAACACACACTCGCTCAGTCATAAAAAAATCCTTTCCATCACGCAGAGTTTACCTCCTGTCCTATCCTCCACATCTGTTGCAGGGTCTCTGTTTTTCTTCAAGGTGACTAATTTAATTTGCCTGATTTGACTGACCTTTGCCAGAGTTGTTTTGATGGCAATGATTTCCTGTCCCTTTGCCTCAGCACTCGCAGCAAACAGAGCAAGTGTAGCGGTCTGGTTTACGTTCCCGGCTCTCAGATGAAATGTGAAGTGAGCTGTAAAGAGATCCTTGTTTGTAGGTCTGAGGGCCACTATGCAGAGACAGTTTAAGTTAAATGGGTTTATAGACGATACACTGAGGTGCTGCAAAAATGCTTGTGTTTATCGGTTTGGGAGTTCCCTGAAATTTTAAACAGATTTTTTTTTAATACTATTTTTAAGAGTAATTTTGATTGTATGACTGAAGAAAGTAAGATTTTAAAAATTATCAGTCTTGTCTACAGTATATGTAACACTTGTGTTAGAAATGAGAAACACAGGAGCACGGAATCAGAACTTAAGACACTGTACTGTACTTCAGAACTTTATCTAATGCATCTAATCTTTGCTGGCACGCTCTTAGAAAAGCTACATTTTCAGCCTTCTCTTCAATATCTGCCAACGTTAATAAATCTAAACTGAAACAATGTAAAATTAATACAAATATCAAGTTCAGTGCACTGTAAAAAATAATAATAAAAATAAAATTTAACGCAGTATGTGACTATCTGCCAGTGTCAATTTTTGGACAGACTTGCACTAACATTTTCCCAAATGTCAGGGAATCATTTTCGCTACTGGAAGGACTTTATCATCCACCAACATGGACTGTTACATGGAGTGAACTACAACACTCACGGATCTGTAGGTTAACAGCTATTGTGCTTGTGGCAGAAAAAGTGAACCGTGGAGTTTTATCATCAAGGCCTAATGAAAGTCTTGAATCAGTTTCCTTCCCTATAAAACATTTGCAAATCATGTTTATCTAAACGTACATTGTGCAATGTTTATGTCAAAGTTGGGTGACTGGATAAATATATCAACTATCGGCAACAGATTGTTGTGTTGAAGCTGATATTTTACTCTATTTTTGACATTTTATTTTGCCACATAAACAGTCTGCCTCCTTTGAAAATTTCACTCAATAAATAATGAACCTGTAAGCACTCAAAATAGTAACAGGCAAAATCTGTGGTTTTCTAGCGGTGATTAGAAAGGAGTACAGCAGAAAGAAATATTGGCAAACCACCTGTGGAACTCTGTGTGCGAGTTGCTTGAACAAGTTGACCAGCAGTGCTGCTCTGCCACTCGCGCTTAAGAGCTGATAATAATAATAATAATAATGGGTGTGGGTCTGTTCTGTCTTTGATGACCGTCATTGCGTCATCAAAGATGGAACGGACCCACAATGCAGGATCTGTGGAAAGAATGAAGAAACCATTGATCACATTATCTCAGGCTGCCTGGAAATGACAAAGACCAACTGCATACACAGGCACAACAAGGCAGCAGCAAGTGGGAGATCTGCAGGGGTTACAAGATCAAGACGACTGAGAAGTGGTATGAACGTCACCGGTCACTGAAAAAAATGACATCACTATCTTATGGGACATGCCCATTCACAATGACAGAGATAAAAGCCAACAAGCCTGACATTGTTATCAAGGACAGAAAGGAAAAGAGGTGCACGCTCATTGACACGGCAATACCATCTGACAGAAACACATCTGTAAAGGTCACAGAGGAGTTGAGCAAGTACAAGGCCCTAGAGATTGAAATCAACAAAATGTGGATTATGGAGACTGAATCAACACCAGTTGGACTCATGAAGAAGAGAATGGAAAAGTCTATCAACTGCATCCCAGGCAATATCGACATCTACAAGTTCAAGAAGCTCGCCCTACTGGGAACAGCCCATAACTGCACATAGTACTGTCAATCATGTGACACCTGCCCTATAGTGCCTTAGATCCATAGTTTGGACCCAGCTCTACAGGATGTAAAGCAAGAAACATGAAAGAAGAAAATAAATAAATAAATTAAAATAATCATACGCAATTATTATGTCCAAATAATTATAGGTAAGTCCAAAAACTGTTCGAAAAAACGTGCAGCAATAGTATCAATATTTTTCAGGATCAAATCTACTTAATCTCTCTCACTGAGAAGAGTTGGCATGAAGTGCTTGTCTAATGAGAAAAAAAAACAAAACAACAGCTCTGTACATGAATAAACACTCACTGAATCTCTCGATGTATAAACCACAGTGACACAGCATGTGCTGCCGCAGACCTGAATAAATATATTGACAAGTGCCGGTTGATAGGCTGACAGTGGCCAGTCGGAAAACTTTAACACATCTCACATCACATATCACTCAAAATGCTTCTTTTCGCCACTGACCCACTCAGATCGACAGTCACACTCTCAATTCGGGTTCATATGCAGCCATGACACTGAAACCAATGAGACAAATCTCCCAACTGTACTCAGAAACAACCAGCTCAGCTCTGCTCTGATCTGCTCTGAGTCACGGCTGCTCCGAAATCCTCCTGCAACACCGGAGATGTAGCGTGATGGCAAATGTGTGTGATCAATGTCAACTCATGCAGTAGATTAGAGGATCATTTAATGTAGGTACTGAAGTTTTGTTATGTCTTAATAGATTGCAAAGTCAGAAAGAATAATACTGAAGTTTGCTTCCAGCCAAGAACTTTTGTCATATGCTCTTCTTTCTCAATCAGTCCTTCTTACAAACTCTCACATAAAAGTGTATCAATAATATAAAAAAAAAATGCTAGGTCCATTTTAAAGATCTTTTATTTGGTAAAAAAAAAAACTACTGTAATTTTGTACGAGGATAGCATTCACATGATAACTCACAAATGCAATATTGAATTCCCAAGAGCAGTCTGTTTCTGCAGAGCAATATTAATGAAGGAAAATGCCATCCTACAGCTACTTTCACTTTCCTCTGCATTCAGGGAGATTCCTGTTGGCTGTGCAGAGTGTACTCGCCATGGGAAGTGTCTCTTTAACAAAGGGTCCGTCTGTGGCAATGACCCGCGCAGAAAGCTTTTTCATCTTTGCATTTGAAAAGCGCTGAGTGTTTCATGTCTGGCAGCTTTCATTGTTGGTGCTAAACGACATCCAAATGCAATTTAATCTGTCTGTATTACTAATAGATTTGGATTTTATTGATAAAATTTGTGCTACTAATCTGCACCATCCATCAATGTCATCATTTGGCTTTGGTGCCAATTTTTTTTTAGATGATGCCAGACAAGATATTTCAAAGGATGAACAGTCTTTATGTAGCCCAAAGTAAGTAAGCACATTGAAGAGATGTTCAAGGCTGCATTTCTGTGTTAGTTCAGGCTAACAGATCACAGTATTGTGTGAAGTGCTACTTCCTGTTAAAACCTTTTCTTAAGATATGCATTGGAGGATTGTTGTCTATTCAAGAACTACATTTCTTTCTATCCCAGAAGAGAATATTGTACTTTTTACAGCTTAAATTGTTACGTTACAAACTGAGATAATATTTGCTTATAAAACAAACTGGTGGTTTGCTAGATTTTAGCTTTTCACAACACAAGTCAATCCGTTTCGCCACAGTACTTCCGTCCCTCTGCCTTAGTGTTTTTTTTAGTATCAGATGGTCACCTCCCGTAGGCTTTAAATGTAGCTGTAACAGTGATCCAGCTGACATGAATTCAAACTGACCACAGCTGCACTTCTCTGAGAAGAATGAAACGCTCTACAACCACCTTTTAAGCCTACAGAGGTGAGTATTTGATGTCAAGAAATAGATCTTGCGGATGTAGTACTTTAACATCTCACAGAAAATGTACTTATTTCTTGTACTGAATAAAGCCCTGGGTGTTAAAAGATCAAAAGACTTTAGTTACCTGTTGACTTAAGTTACGAGACAAGACGAGACAAGACGAGACAAGACGAGACGGGACAAGACGAGACGGGACAAGACGAGATGAGGAATCACCAGGAAGTCTGAGTTAAACGGCTACATTTTATTTGTTTTATTGTGAAAGGAAACCTTTTGAAGCACTGTGGCTACAAAGGCTATGCTGACTTAAAGGCACAGTTTGTAATTATATCCAGTATACACAATTTGTTATATTAGTTAAAATGGTCTTTACACTCTGACAGCAATCAAAAAGGACTGAAAATGAGCCGCCATCTGTTACTGTTGTAATCCTGTAAAAAATGGCAAGTTACTGTGATGAGGTCTGAATGGAAAGAACCAATCAAATGCCTCCCTGCTGCCACCCTTGACATGCGGTCTCAAGGTGCTTCAGTGCTGCCCCGGAGGATGGCAGAGTAAACTCAGCTAAATGGACCGCTGCCGCTGTGATTTGTAACTGCGACCATGGTTGCTGTCTTGTTGTTGCCATGTTTTGTTTATTTATTACTTTCAGTCTGATAAAGTTTGGTGTTTTTAAACCACTGAATGAGACATAAGCTAACATAGTAAACCAAGATTGAAAGCGATGTGCCGAAGTCATCTCTGCTCTGTTGTGGAGCAGTTGTGGTGCTGCAGTGCTTGTGCATGTGTATTGGGGGTGTAGGGTTTGAAGGAGAAGGGGAGGGGGCAGGTTCAGACAGAGCCTTGAGGAGATGTTACTTTTCAAATCTTGCTAGATTTCTAGAATGACCAACCCTGGCTTTAATGCTATCTCACTTTTATAGTTGGTACTATTGATGGGCGTCTGTGCAATGTCATCATAGAGATGCGCGTGCAACTAGGGAGCAAAAAGCAGCGACCTTCACTGCATTTAGTAGAGAGCAGGAGGAATGACCAGGAGCTGCTGTGCTGCAAATTGCACAAATCGCAAAAAGGACGGCTGGAGGATGTTCAGCATCCCGAGGGGATCACATCCTTTGTTTCATCCCTTTATCTCTTACAGATGTTCCTTTGTATAAACACTGGGCTTCTCTATGAGATAGTTGTATATGTCAGGCCATATGATTGATGGCCACTTGGACATATCTAAAAATTGTGATGTGGAATAAAGCATGTTTTTTCCATTTTTTCCCCCTGAAGGCTGCATTACAGTAATGTGATGTAATTTACTCAATTTATCAGTAAGTTCAACTTATTTTAATACTTACCTTTGTCATTATATCTACATCACTAATGGTTATTGATCAAAAATAGTGTTAATTTTTTTAAGTACCTATAGACTTCCCCAAATGTCACATATTCAAAGTAATTTGGGTAAAACAATTCTAAAGTTCAATTCTGTCTGTGGAGATTTGAAAATATTGAGATATATAGTGCATCAAGGTATAGCCTAAAAATACTGCGGTATAATTTTCAGTTCATATCGCCCCACTTGACTGGATAGCATGTGTTAATCCCACTTGATAATGTAAGAAAAAACAGATGGCACTGTTTGGCACTAATAAATTTTGAAAAGGGTTAACCCAAACTCAACCAAAGACGCTCACAAATCTTCAAGCTCAAGTCCAAGTAAAGTCTCAAGCCTTTGACCTTGAGTCTCAAGTCAAGTCTCAAGTCTCTTGTGGTGGTAATGAGTGTTCATCTGCTGCATGCCAGTCAGTCTGATTAGAACATAGAATAGCTCTAAGGAATTCAAAGCATGTACTGTATTACAGATAGTAGTAAAGATGGCATATGGGTAATGACACGCGCCCACTAATGAAGGAAAGAGATTCAGCTCGTCAGACCTTGCTGCTGCACAAGATAGTTCACGAGTCCCAAATCTCACGTCCAAATCAAGTCTGAAGTCTTTTGAGGTTGAGTCTCAAGTCAAGTCTAAAGTCACTGTGCGTGCAACTTCAGTGCGAGATGAGTCCAAGTTGCAAGTGCGAGCTGCCATCTCTGTTGCCAACACAACTTCCTCCAACTTAAATCATGGACTGCCAGATCTGTAGCAGTCCAGCCAAAAAGGGAGAACAAGAGTTAATTGCATTGTCATATGGTCTGTGCTTTCCTGTGTCTGTAGTTTTAAGTGTAGTTCAGCTCGATCGTGTACAATGCTGGAAGCATTACTCTTTTACACGGCACACGTTTCCCACACATTTTTCAACATCTGCCACTGAAAAGGCCACACCTGCGTCATTACAGCTTGGTTATCTTTCCGCCTGTAAACTGCCAGTTCCATATTCTCTTAGCAGGATGTAACCTGTGAGTGACAGCTAGGTTTATTACATTTTATTACCCTGCAATGGAAACAGAGCGATAGGGCTCTAATCGGGGACAGACAGTGGCATTCTTTTACATGGTGAGGATCTCAGTCAGTGCACAAACAGCTGACAGGATAAGGATGGGATGATAATCTTTAAACAGGGGGGCATTTATTTCCGAGCTCTGCTAGCCACTGGTGCAACAGTTGTTCATCTGGTTGAGGATAAAGAGGCAGCAGCCAGGAGAAGTAAATTGATATTAGGAGAGTGCATAGAGGCAACTTTATAGACACAGAGGTGAGGAAAGGCAAACTGGAAATAATCTGTGATACACTTACTGCTCTGCAGACCATCAGGTCACTGTGTGCAACAGGACAAAGTCTGAAGACACCAGTCGCCTGGAGACACGCATATTTAAAAATCTGATGCAGCAGTTGCATTTTTCATTGATGTATAGGTGATTCACTCCAGCACTACGGGGGAAAGCCTGCAGCAAGAGCCTCAGCAATAACAATCCAGAATGGAAATACACTGTAAAAGTCTGCTGAATAAAAGCTGCTGATGATAAAGCTCAGATCACCGAAATGCTCTCTTCAGGAGAGGAGATGAAATTTGTCTTCCTCTGAGATGCAAACAGCCAGGTCATTCCCTTGCAGGATTTGCTGTCCTTGTGTCTAAACAGGCAGGCAGCCTCTCAGCGTGCAATTAGGACAGCCTCAGCTTGATTTGTTCCATTTCTCTTAATGTTTGTTGCAGCGCCTTTATTGTTCTGCTGCGTTCTTATTACTCAAGTAATAAAAGGTCTTCAGATACTTTCAGATGTGTGAATGTAGATTTACTATTTTATTTATCCCCTTATCAAGGGATTGCTTTCTCTTGCTTCTGTGACCACTATGCACTACCACTATGCTTCATTCAAATAAACCTGTTTCAGATTTATCACACATTTATCACTTACAATGCAAAACTATTGTTATTCTAAATACTACAACTATTGTATATAACTACTCCACTGCAAGTCGCAACTATCGCATCACAAAGCTCTGAATCGGATTCCAAACTCAGCTGTCATCGGCATTAATCTTGACATCTCATCTGAAATCTTATGATTTCACCCCAGCCTGGATGTTACTGCAGCCCTTTTTCATAACTGCGCCGCACCCTCCCCGTCAGCAGGGGCGAGGTGTCTTTCCCAAAGAGAGCGCAGGAGTTCCTCTGCCTCAGTCTAAGTGTCAGCCTGCTGCTTATTAAAGCGATGTCAGGCTGGAGGTCTCAGCCAGAGAGATCATACTATTATGAGTTGCCCATGGCCCTGTGAGCGGCCTCAACCACTAGCTACAGAACACCAGGTGATTTAATATGGCCTGAAGAGAGTGGATGTATATGGATAATTCCCTCTCGCTCGCATACATCCGCGGCCTCTCAGTATTCTTTATGCCCCTGTTCCTGATTCTTTCAAGTATTAGTGGACGGTGTCTGTTCAGAGGTGTAGTGGGCACAGAGAAAATGGGTTGAGTATGAATCTTTTTTTAACTAATGATGTAGTGTTTCATCAGTGGTACTTAGGGTACTTTAAAAAAAACAAAAACAAAAAACACTCAATATCCTTTAAATATATGCAAGGGGAAAAATCTGGTTTAGCTTAGCAAAAAACGGACAGAAAATGCTTGCTGGTTTGCTGGTGTTGACCATTGAATAAAAACTGGATATTACTGATCAGCCAATATGAAGAAGTTGAATTTCTGATTGCTCATATAGCTCCTGGGCTGTCAGTAATAAACATGTGAATTCCCTCGCTGGGATCACAGGCAGAAAAGTTTGAGCCACAGCATGAACTGTAGCATCCAGCTGGGTCTTGTCACAGAAGGAGCATGTTCACAGAAAACAGAAATGTTGCTCCGATGTTCTCCTTTACAGTTTAAAAATTCAAATGAATCATGATCTATTAGGGGTGTAATGATAAATTAATGCACTGATGCATTGATTTATATTCCTCTGATCAAACTACATCAAACAGCAGATAGTCCTTCTAGTGTGACTCGTATTGATCTAAAATCAGTTTTCAACGCAAAAATCGATTGTATTGACACTAAGAATTTGTACCTCAATTTCTGACTTCAAATCACTCTAAATGAGCCCGTATCATTCTTATATTGTATTGCCAACCATGTGTTGTAATACACATCATATTGTTAAAATGTGTTGTACACCCTCATGATCTATAATGTGAAACAGGTGATTTGAAAGAGCTCATCTGAATATATTCATTTTAAGCCAAATGGTTGCCTCATCTGATATATTTCCATATCCAAAAGACACTTCTGCCCCCGCTCTGGGACTCTCACTTTTGGCCTATGATTTTAGGACACCCAGAAAAGGCAGAGGGAGATAGATTTTATTGTTGAAAATGAGCAGAATTAAACCTTAAAGAGCATCCAGAGCTGAACCTAATTAGTTTAATGGATGGTTTGACTCTCCATGGCTTACGTCCTTTCTCAGGCTCTCTCGTGCTGACAAGAACAGAGGTTTGGAATAATTTGTTTGTTATCATGTTTTCAGTTTTAAGACAATTATGAACAAACCAAAAATAACATGTCGAGTTTTAATTGAAAAGCAGTTTCTATTATGTAATCTGAGCTCTGGAAAAAAATTAAGCCAGGAATACTCCATTTGCTTTGCCTGGAGGCCACTTTTGTAAAATGGCAGAATGCCAAGGGCGAGTTAATAAACAAACAAATGACATTTATCAGATAAAATGAATAAGCATTAAAAAAAGGCCCATAATTCATCTTCCTTCCAAATGATTTACTTTCAAATTAATTGACTTATGAACTTAACCTATCAAGTTTAACCCCAGGTAAAAGTTAAATTAGCATGGACAACTATTGACACAAGTAGGTCAGTATGACATAAATTGAACTAGATGCCAACTGCATTGAAAAGTTGCAGTTGCATTTTAGTTGAAAATGCTTTGGTAACATTTAAAGGAGTTTACACAATTTAAAAATAGCTGGAACCTCTTCTGCACTCAAATGTTGGAAGAGGTGAACAAACCATGAACAAATGTTCCAACCAAGACGGAATGAAAAAGCATATTTAAGATCTTTTACTGTGATATGCACATTCATGATAATATTTATCCTTACTTCTGTTTAACTTTTGCTCGTCATAAGCTTCTCTTTTCCTGCACAGCTCACTGTCTGATCTTACTGCACTACACAGCACACAGGTATATCAA
>JAQLOL010000013.1:22224135-22234153 GCA_029783665.1 Naso thynnoides
ATGGATGTGGCTTGCTTAAACTCATTGATATGTGAACTGTGGTGATGGTGGTTTATTATTTTTACCCTTACTGCTCTTATTTTTTGTAAGTAATATGGTTTTGCTGCTTTCTTGGTCAATTTCGTAGTCGTAGATAAATTGCTGCTGATAAAATGCTAACATGGTTTTATGGGCAATACATAAGGCAAATTGCAAGTCTGAGCTGATGATGGCACTATGGGGAAAAATACGGGCTCATCAAAGTTATTACAAGTAATTCTTACATATGAGTTTAACAAATATATAGACTTTTAATCCAATAACGGTCCAGCTCTGTCAATAACAAACAAAAACATCAACTTCATGGTGGTGTTCAAGAAGAGATCATGCCATCTGAGTCAACAGAATTGATTCCATGGGAAAACATGAACATTTGTATTAAAGCCATGGTAATATTATCTGAAGATTGTCCAGACAGTGGACTCACTCTGCAACAAAAAAAATCACGCTGCTAGTGGTGCTACAAAAAAAGTTGGGAATCACCCATCAGCATCTGGGAACTATAACTGTCAATGTTTCATAGAAAAGGGTGGTTTTGCCAGAATGTGTCCTCATGGAACACTGAATATTTGTGGTAAATTTAATGCTAATTCATTCAACACTAAAGGAAAAGTCGGAGGATCACCAAAGGAGAAGTAGCTTCATCTTTTTGAAACCATGAGTGTCTGTACAAAATGTCATAACAATCCATTGAGCAGTTATTGTAATATATAAGTCAGAAATAACTCCACTCATTAAAATATAACCATGGCATTTGCAGTTAAGCTACTTAATTGATTACACTGCAAAAAAAACACATAATTCTCAACATCTCTGACTAATATTATGAAAATGATCTCAAAGTATTGAGACGAGTTGTTTAGTTTTAAACAATTACTGTTTATTGTTTGAGCTTTTTCTCACTTCCTCTTTGTATTAGAATTCTCACAACAACTCCTGACTTTTTGTCCTCAGCAGTGACTGAACACAGATCCATCTCTCTTCCATATTGTCTGCGATAATTACTGGTTGTGGTTGTTTGTTTAGCCTTTAGTCTTGACTGAAAAGGGTAGACGAGAGAGAATGAGACCCAGAGAGGGAGAGAAAGACAGAGCAGGCTTCCGCCAGTCACTCCCCAGGGTCCTACACCTGCACTGGCATTTTATTGAAATATTAAAGGTGAGGTAGATCCACAGCGACATATTGTAAAGCCTGTCACTCCGATCACAAAGGCACTGAAGTGAGTGGAGGATGAAGGGGAAGAGCAAGAGGAAGCAGAGAATTCGGGGGGTGTAGATGGAGAGATGAGGGAGGCAAGGGACCTGAGGCTACAATAGAGGAAGTAAACTGTGTGTGCAGGTGACTAAGAGGCAGCAGCAAGAAAAGTCACAGTCAAACAAGCAATCATAATTCTGAGCCACTGCTGAGAGAAGTTGGCGAGCAGGACAAGTGGAAAGGAATCATATTGACACACATAAGAGGCGAAGGATGTTGAAAACCCAAGTGTTGAGTGAAGCAGAGAAAGCATCAGGACATTACAGCTGTAAAACACTGGCAGATTCTACTGAGGTCCTGTCATTGATTTCTCTACTTATTTATTTTATTTTTGTGGCAGTTTGATGGGCATGTATACGTAGTGGAACATGTTGGCTATCCTTGCGCCTGTCACGTTAAGCCTGGTTTGTCAAGGAAGAGAAATGTGACCGGTACTAAAGCCACTAGAGGTGAAGTTGTTGCTTTTTTACCCTCCTTCTCCCTCAATTCAGAATGCATTATTTGCCTCACACTGTAAAGTCCTTGTCATTGCTAATTGTACAGGTAAAGCTGCACACAGCAAAGTGCAACCCTCCATCACATAAGGGTGCCAAGCTGCATTTTTCAACTGCCTGTGTAGCCATGTTTTTGGGAGAATGTGAAGCATAAGAGGTTCTGTCTGCCTAGTTTTAAACTCACTGTGCAAGCGCCCCAGCCAACCTGTAAAATTAGCTTGTGCAGTGGCAAGGTCAATACCTCTTACTGACTTTCTTTCCACAGAAGCAGTAAATTGTGTTTCCTGAAACTAGAGGTAACACGATCAGAAAATAAAATCCAGGTATCTGGGGTGGTTGATGAGAATTTCTCCAGCAACAGCCCCTTGTGTAGCCATAATGCCGACCATCTATTGTTAAAGGTCAATATATGCGAGGACAGGTTAATAACAAAGAAGAGCTTAAGCACTCACAATCAGCATTACATGTGAGAGCTAATATTGCTGCTAACATTTCTGGAAAATGTGACACCATGGGTTTATCATGTTTCATTGTTGTAATTTTTACTAGAATAAATCTCATTAATTTGCCATAATGTATTCCCAACAGTTCATTAATGTTATACTACATGATGTTTAGCAATCAATGCAATGCAATCAGTTTTTAAGTAATGCATCTCCGAAGTGTAGATGGCCTGACTGCAGTGAACTGGTGCGTTTCCCCCAGCCTATGACAGCACCGAGGTGAGGCTGAGAGCTCCGTGGAGCACAGCTACTGGATCCCGTCCAGACTGGAGAAAGTTACAAATGTGGACATAGCGCAAAGAAAAGGAAATATAGCTCTAGTGAGCAAGCAGATAAAACTTATTCTGGAGCAAGAGTGAGTCTCGGTTTGGCTTTCAGCCGTTTTGGAGCACTGAAAGAGAGGCTGGAAGGAGTGATGCAGAGTTGGGCTACTTTGTGATGGACAGGTAGGTACCAAACACTGGCAGTAAGCTTGTTAGCTTGCTAAATTATAAACTTCTCCTTTAAAAAATGTAATATTCCTACGTAGCTTGCTGTGTAGCATTAGGTAAGCGGTGTAGCTGTCCACAAAGTACATGCTAAGTTACAATACTTCAGGTGTGTTGAGCCGGGAGGAGGGGCCCAGTTTGAATGCAGTGTTAACAAAGAGCAACGAATGAAGGCTACTGACTCCACCTTTAGTCTGGGTGCAATGCAGATGCAAGTCTAAGTTCTGGGCGCACAAGAAGGTTTTGTTTTGTTTTGGGTTTTTTGAAATTTGGTGAACATTAATGTGGTGTAGCTTGATGCAGTGGTTAAGTAGATATAAGAATAGAAGAAGAATAGACAGTTAGGTATGTCATTGCTGGTTTCCATTATGGCCAATCAGTGAGTTTCTCTCATTCCCTTTAAGAGCACTGTGTCGCACTGTATTGTCAATTTCACCTGAAGAAGGAGCAGACAGGTGCCAGCCAAACTTAACGCAGGAAGAAAGTAACACACTTTTCTGGGAGGTTCAGGCTCGTAATCGCAGTTTACAGTTAAAAGTTAAAACAATACTGATAAAGAGCAATGTGTTTGTAACATCACTGATGTAGTGGTGCTAATGAATAAATTGCATCAGGAGCTTTAAGTGTGCAGATGTAGGCTACTTTCCAATAATTAATTAAGTGGCCTAAGCTGTCATATGTAAATGATGGCAGTGGTACACAGTGGCCTTGCCCAGCTGAGCAGATTAGGTTTTTGAATTTTTACCCCTTTGTGTATTGTAATTTGAATTTAAGCATTTTTGTAGTTAACTACAGTTAACATAGACTACAGAAATGACAGTATAGAAAATGGGTAAAAAGTTTATTTGAACATGTGAAAAATAACCAACACGACTGACTGACTACAACTTTTTTAATCAAAAAAAAAAAAAATTCTCTATTGTCTTTCTAAACACACAAATTTAAATGTCAGTTCCTGCCTTATATCTGTGGTGGCTGCATTCAGTTGGCAGAGAGCGGCTTGGGTTGTATGATTAACTGAAATAGAAGGTTGCATTCATTAATGTTTTTTAAATTATTCATGTAAGTGGGACGAAATGTGGCCGACATCCACCAAACCTGCCTGTGGGATCTTGGAAAAGTCTTTTCATGTCAAAAGTCACTTGGACGGCACCAAATTACCAAAACGCCTGGACCTGTGCTCAAACCGGCTTTGCGCTGGCCAGAAATCAAGCCCTTGGTTTTGTTACATATTAATAATTTTGTGCATGTCTGCATGGCGTGAGAGTAAAAATATTGTGCTACTTGATAAATTTTATTTGAAATAAAAGATTTAAAAAAGTATTTAAGTGCTTAAGTTCAAGGTTTGAAATGTTATTTTATTTAAGTTAGTTCATGATTATTCTACCAATGCCTCTTTAATAGCTGCAGGAAATGGGATAACAAAAACTTAGTCTGGCTCGCTGAGGTTGGTGAATTATTTTCATGACTGAAAATGTGATTTTTTTCAAACATCGCACCCTGAAGGTATGAGTTCTCCATCAGAGCCATACTGGCCTTTAGAAGTAGAATAATATCACTTTTACTTGTGCTAACACTGCAATGTTTTTACATTCTAGACAACAATATGATCAACAATATGACCCCATGGCAGATATCCAGCTGGCAGCCTGTTACATTAAAATAATGAGGGATTGAAGATAAGACAGCTTTGAAGATATGGAAGCACTGTTTAAACAGCAGATACAAATACTGATCTGATGACAGCAGTGTAACAGACACTCAATGAGCCATCTAGGCGAAGTTAAACAGTCTCTGTTCTCTCTGCAGGGTCTTATACACTTGATAAAAGCATTTTTGGCATCTGGTGTCTTAAATCAAGTCCTCATCACTCTTCTAGTCATTGATGTAAAGTGCCAGATTTTTCAGATTAAATTGATCTCATGAGCGCTTCAATCAGCCAGAGGGGAACAGATTAGGCAGAGTGTAGAAAGCTGGTAATTGGTGAGTAAGCTCTGACCTCATCACTTCTCATGAAGCGTATATTTAAAGCGGAGCACAGCACGAGATCAGGAGTCACGATAAGAAGCTTGCAGGCTTTATTGCATTAATTACAACAATGATGAAAAATTTATTTTAGCTCGGCTTTTCCTTTCCTTTTGACACTAATTGTAGCAAAATGTCCCTTTGCATCAGCATTCAAGTTGTTTAAAGGAAAACACTGTGGCTTTTATCACCTTCTTATCAGTAATGCACCATATTTACCATCTACCACGTACTTTTGGTGTTAAATTGATCTCATTCTTTAAATTGATGATCATTGGTAAATGTCCAAAATCTTTATTTACTGCTTTTCTAGAGCTCATTTTTGAAAGGCCATTATAGAGTAGTGAATGAGTGATTTCAGTCAGTGATATGGTGGCCAAACTGTAACAGATCTGCAGTGTGATGCTGACATGGCTTCTTCTTTATTTACTGTTTTTTAATTAATATTTTTCCTATTAAAGAAAACTGTTCTCCCAACCACAACAGAAGCAGTAATTCCAGCAATGCCCAAAATGAACTGCTTATGTTAAGTGGCAAAGACCTGTAGCAGGAGAAAGTTGGGTGATGTTAGTACATAGAGATCATGTCTGCTGGGAGGAGATCCGTTGGATGGATGGATGGATGGATGGATGGATGGACGGATGGATGGATGGATGGATGGATGGATGGATGGATGGACGGACGGACGGACGGATGGATGGATGGATGGGCGGATGGATGGGGAAAATGTTTTTTTCAAAGTAAAATTTTATTTTCTAATTTTTGTCCGACATAGGTTGAACTGGATAAAGTCATGATGTGATGTGACTTGACAAACTTACTCTGTGCGTCAGTGAAATCTGCTGTTCTTCCACAGAATGCTTCGCTAAGGGGAAAAAAAAATCACGATTGTTAGTAACTGATTTAACATCTGGCTTTATGAATGTTTATGATGCATATTTCATCCCAAATTGACACCTTAAAGTTACATAGTAAAACTATGTAGAGCATCACCTGTAAGACGGCATATCCTGTATATCTGCCTTAACTCTGTTTAAGACAGCGTGGTCAGCAGCACTGCTGATTATTCCCCACGTAAGACATACAATGCATCATACATAAACTTATGAAATAAGTGTATTAAAATGTATTATCACATAAATTTACAACTTAATACAAATTGTAAAAATAGCAGTGGAAAAATGCAGTTGATCTTTTTCTTAACTCTGTTTATCAGTTCTAGTTTTCTTGTTTGACTACTTCTTGAGTTTTTCTTTCATCGTACCTTGTAATCCAGTCTGAATCCAGCCCTCTGCTGGGATCAGAGTAATCCTGATATTTTGGATCAAAGTAATCCTTATCCTACTCGAATATTTTGAACAACACAAACTGGAGGTTTGATCTGGATGAAAAACTGCACTGGATTACCTGATTTTGTCTGATCACGTAATCCCGTATTCCTTTGAGGATTCCAGGATTTGATCCTATCCAACTAGATTAATCCTGCTGGATTACTTTTGAACAACCGGGCCCAGGAGTTACCATAAAATATAATGCAATATTTATTTATCTAGTTTTAGGAAAACTGTCACAGTATGAAAAACACACCACAATATCCACAAAACTTGGGTGGAATTTATTTTTTCTTTCTTACGCAATCAGAAAATCATAGCAATACTTTCAGTGCGCTAGCGGTTGGAGCCACTGCCATTAATCTTTGTATGTCAACTGTTAATCACAAATCAATACAGTGCTTTTGAGAATCGATAAAATATCACAAAGCATAATATCACAATATCGATATGAATTGATATTTTACACCCCTACTCAACATGGAGCAGAAAGCTGTGGGGTCCAGATAATTGGGCCTCTGAGTCAAGAGACTGGCCTTGAATTTATTTCCATTTTGCTGGCAACTAAAACACCATAACTTTATTTATAATTATTTACAATAAAAATTTTCAGCTGTGTGCTACTGACTAATTGTGAAAAACTTAAACTCTGTGCAATACTAAATCAATAAACTGTGCCATTTTCAGCTATGCCATAGTGGTTCAAATTTTTACATTTTCTTATTTTCTGTTTTCAATGTATATTAAATTAGTATAATACAAAACTTTATTTTTCATGATCTCTGTTATTATTTTTTTTTCCAATTTCTGGAGCACCTGTGGAACATGTTATCCTCACACATAAATTTAGAACTTTGATTGTCTTTACGTCTTAAGATCCTCCAACAGTCTTTACTGGGTTTGTATTAAAATTTTAAACTATGAAGTAACAAGTTACTGTGTGATAGTTTCATTTCTTTGCCTTACCACTGGGTCCTGCGGTCAGGGCTGAGCTGACTTCTGACAATCTCTGCACCAGGTTAGTCTTGTCCATCTTCATTAAAACTCTTATTGCCGTTTTCAAACAGTCTTTGCTGGACATCCCCATCATCAGCTCCACTATATTCTGTGTATTTGCCAGCCTTAGTCGCTGTCTTGAGATCGGTGGGAAACCTATCTCAAACTTAACAAACGACTTGAAATCGTCAAGCTCCTCAAAAGTCAAATCATTCAATGTTTCAAGAAGAACGTCCTTTTTCAATACCTCCACTGAGTCTACCTGAAGAAAAAAAAACAACAAAAAAGCAAAAACAAAACAAAACACACACACAACAACCATTACTCACACCCGTATGTGCAGGATACCACGTATGCTGTTAATATAATCCAAGACAGTGAATATAAACTCATCTCTTTGCATTTCTTTAATTTTAGTTACTACAGAGCCCAGGAGGTGACACTGACAGAAAAAAATGGATACAAACTAATTACTAAATTGATTAAAATAAATATTCATTCACAAATTGAGAACCTGTGGCCACATGCTACTAACTTGTGGTCAGGTTATATTTTTTTTTCCCTCTGCCATAATTTGCATGCATTCCTATTTCCTTCTAGGCGAGTGCTGTATGTTAAAAATTTTCAGTGCTGTGTCAGAAAGGGACAAAATATAAGCTGGGAAAAAAGATTTTGATCCTAGAAGAAAATAGGAGGAGGGTTTTTTTTGTTGTTGTTTCTATTGTAGTGTAGCAGGCGTGAATGTAAATTATGGTAAGGCCAAAATCACTGTTGCAGAATAATGTGTGCACCTCCTAAATTCCTTTTCAGACACTTTAGGTTCAAAAGCTGTTTTCAGCTTATTTTTGGGGGCCTTTTTTGCACAACCACCCTAAAATATTTAATACAAATCAAACTCGTACAGCTCACTTTTCACTTTTCACTCTCCAACAGACAATGCCTGTGATTTTCAGCATGATGTCATTAAATTCACTCTTTGTAGCAGGTCTTAGCACAGCCATTAGCATGTCAGGATGCTTTTCCCCTGGTATAAAGCGTTAATTCAGTGTGAGTGAGCTTCACTTTATATTAAACACAGGTGGAAGACTATGTGACAGTAACTGTATCAGCTGTTGGGATGTGTCCCACATTTTCCACAACGTTTTAACGTTAGCCAACTTATGCCAGCCCTAAATAACACTGGATGACCCTTAAAAGCAAGAAAAAAACGGATTTTACAAGAAGTGTTCAATAAAAATTCACTCACATGTTCCATGTGTGCGAAGCACTTTTCTGGATCATCACCATAATATTGCAGAAATATCAGCAGTGTGGTAAGATCCTCCATGTTTTCAGCCATGGCGGTGGGTAAGTGTCAGTTCACCACCGGAGCCTGTATGTCAGAAGCCTCCTCCAGAAACCAGCTGTGTCACTTTATTACCTCACAGCCAGACAAGTTCATTGTTACTAGTTCATTTTTTTAAAAAACAGAAAAAATACACGGCAGTAATACGCTTCCGTTGTTTGGCTGTTACACTTTCCCATATAACTCTACACTTTGACAGGAAGTTAAAATGAGTTAATAAGTAGAAGTACGAAACATGCGCTTAAATGCCGTTTTACAACAGCTAGAAAACTATCTATGGTTATAGCAATTGTTAAGTTATACCCACTTGAGACTCTGTAGCTTCAGCGCTTAGAGCTGCGGTCCATCCAGTTTTTTGTAATTGTAGAAAAAAGAAATTACCGCCCGTCGACACAATGCGCAGTACCTGACACAAGCTGACGTCTCTCAGATGGGCGGCAGAGGGCGGTAAAGAAGAAGGAGCAGAAACAGAAGAAGAAGAAAAAGAAGAAGAAGAAGAAGAAGAAGAAGAAGAAGAAGAAGAAGAAGCAACAACAAGGCAAACCGGCGGCTCAAACACACAGACAGGTGACCTGCCTCTCTGTATATTTCTAACGTTGAGTTGTAGTTCATTTAACGATAACCATTCGTGTAGTTTTCATTCATTTTTCTGTGTTTAATGCGATAAAAGTCTTGTTCTGCAAATGAAATTCTTCTCAATCTTTAGTCTTAGCGCTGTTACCTTGCTAGCAGTAAATAAGCCATCTTAAATTTGACCTCATTTGTAGTTTCTGCTGGCAGACGAATATTATCTGACCGTTGTAATAAAAAACAGGGGCCTGCACCTTTCAATAGCGTCACGTACTGTGATTTGTTTCAGTAAGTCTTTTTTAGCCACAGCTCTGTTGAGGACCTCCAATGACACTGCTAACGTTACTGACCTACATTAAAGTTTGATCCCCGAGGCCAGTTGTGACTTGTAGTCTGGCTGTAAAAATAAAGTTGATTTGACAAAAAGCTAACTTACCATAGCTACCAGTGGAATAACAGTAAGAAATTAAAGCCGCAAGCGGCGATGAACGGGCCCTCGCTCCTGTGCGCCACCGCGGAGCCCGGAGCCACGCAGAAGCTCTGACGTGAAGCGAGAGAGGAGAAAAAATCTGTCAGCACAGCGAAAACGGAATGGGTGTGGGTGTATGCGTTCAGGAGAGGAACCTCATCACACATGTCAAGTTTGGAGCAAATCAGTCAATGCACCAAGGAGTTACGACAAGTTAACGGTGTCTCCACTAGACAGCAGCAGCAGTGTACAAAAACATTTGTCATTGCATTCAGAGAGCCATCCTGATCACATATGTGAAGTTTGGAACAAATCGGACAATGTCGATGTAAAACAGGCATTTCCTGTAACCACAAGGGGGCGAGGTGAGTGACCTTGCCTAAAAGCATATGGAGACATTCAGGGCAGGGCTCTTGTCATGTATACCACATTTGAAGCAGCTCTGATGAAGTATGTGTGAGAGAGAGCTGCTGGAATATGCACGGCGCTGCATCCAATATGGCA
>JAQLOL010000013.1:22236273-22251105 GCA_029783665.1 Naso thynnoides
GAATTTATTTATTGTATGTCCCCTAAGTTATTTACTTTCATGGTGCCTAAACATTTTGTCTTTTTTCAGGACTTTAATCAGAGCAAAACAAATCAGAGCAGCTCTCTTGGCCGTTTTGCATGCATATTTAAAACAGCACTAAACCTTATAACTCATCAGTTCATTTGCACAAGGTGCCTGGTTTCCATATGGGATCATAGCAAGGTAAAGATAACAGCTGTGCAGCATTAGTAAAGATTCATCCCGCCTCATTACTGAAGCGATTTTGTGAGTCATATCGCTGAAGAGAGACTTATAAGTGCTTATATAAATCGTGTACTTGTATTCATTTACATTTTTGCAAATGAATGATGAAGTGTGGGTTCAAATGATCAAAACAATTACCAATTCTGACAAATATTGCCTCATAGTGCTACTAGAGAGCTGCACAGGATAACTTTCCCTGGGGATGAATTTCCCTAAACTGAAAGTGCTGACAATATTTCACTCAGCCTTTTGCTCCTTCATGTGGCAGCTTCTGTATTCTGAAACCTGTTTCCTCTTCCTGTTTTGTATTGCAAAGAGCAGATTTCCCTCCAAATCCAACAGTGAGTAATGAGTCTGATTCACGGCCCCTTGTTTCAAACTGATGGATCACAGCACCTATGATGCTAATTCATCCACGCTCACCTGCCACATGTAGAGCCTTAAATAAACACATTTTCAGATAATTAACTTTGAAGCCTTGCGCATTAAGAGTAAGCATAAGCTCAAATGATTGAGGAGTTACCCACAACCATTCATCACAGCACAGAGATGAGGGGGCATCATATTACTATAATGCACCTTCCTCTGATGAAAAGTTTAAAAATCAATAGTTTTTGAATAATACTCACAGGGCGATATCGGGTTCTCCTCTTGTACTGTATGCAGTACATGTGATCAAACCAAGAGCACTTTACATGACAGGGAGTTTTGCAAAAGAAATGTCCCTCCTTTTGTGTGTGTGTGTGTGTGTGTGTGTGTGTGTGTGCAGCATTTAGTGAGCCAGGAGCACTTTGGCCCTCAGTCTGTGTGTCCAGACTCTCAGGCTCCGGACAAGAAGGGGCCAGAGGCTCCATGAAGCAAAAATACCAGCAGAGTATTTACAGCACGTACGCAGTTAACCCTTTATTCAATAGTGTTGTAACTGTGTATGATAACAATTACCAAGCTTTCAATACAATTTACTGCCTTGCTTTCTGCTTAATGATACCTCGTATAGTAGAGAGTAAAAATGTGCATATTAAATGTGCATATATCCTTAATATTATAGGGACACAAATGCTGCATTTATATTATTTATATTTACTGTGTATGCACATGCACATACCCAAACAAACATGACCTAACTTTTTAAGGCCAGACAATTATTTCAGTAACGCTGGATCAGAGAGCTATTTACGTCTAGAGTTTAGAACGGTGAGGCGTCAGAAATCTCTCCCGGTTGTACATGTTGGCAGCAGAGAGCAGATGGCGAGGCACAGCCGTCTGACAGACATGTTTGTGTTTTTAAATCATGAAATTCTATATAGCATGCCCCTTAATCATTTTATAACCACCCCCTCTCTGTTTTCATCTGCTTGTGTCTCTCTGTGTCTTTCTCTCTCTTACCCCTCACTTTCCTGCCTTGCTTATTATTGTCTCAATATGTGCCAGACTTTATCTAATCCTCACGCCTCTCTTCCCTCTCCTTGTTTTAGTCCTCAACGAGCTGCACTGCTTTCCTGAGACACTTCAAATAAGGAGAAGGAGAATTTGGTTTTATATGAAATAGCAGACAATGCGTTACCCCAAACCACTCATAATGTTGACGACATGGTAAGGAGGTTTGCCAGCGATACTGGAGCATAACAAAAGGCTTCAGGAAAAGCTTGAAAATGGTAAATCATGTGCCGTGTCTCAACATGCTATCGTTCAATAGCACTTCTCTGTGTTTGTACATCTCATCCTTCTGCATTTGTTGCCAGCTGAGTGTCAGTTTTCCGAGCATTTGGAAACATTTTGTGTTTTATATCCGTCTCACATTTCACCCACTCTATCTTTCCCCACTGGTTTTGATAGGTCATTTCATCACCCCAGCTCATCACATCGGTTGCTTCAGGTAATTTTTTTTTTGTCAATTAAAATTTCTAAAAATATGAACTCATGATTAAATTTGGTGAAATCACCTCTGCATATTAGCTGGTTTATGTCTTTGCAGCTTTCTTGAGAGGATGATTTAATTCTCTGCAGTTAATGTATCAAGTATTGCAATTGATATGATCTAATATCCATCCAAAAATTATACATAACAAATAATACAAAAGGGTTCCAATAAATGTGTGCCTGTCTGGACTCTTTATTTAGTACTTTAATATTTGCAGAGTTTTTTAGTGAGAATTTTTTTTTTCTCACAAACATCAGTTACTATTAATTGACTCTAAATTCCAAAATATATCTTTTTACATGTAATCGCTTGACTGTATATTGGGTGTGCTGATATAATAATGTAGGTTTCTGTGGTTTCTGTCAGCTCAACCATGAGAGCAGTGGCCGCTGACCAAACAGCTCCTCTGTTTATTCCAAGCGAATGAAGAACAAAGCACATCATCTCCTAAAAGCCAGAGGACTTGATGTGACATGCTCAAAACATCTGGATTGACAGGGTTTTGTATGTCAAAGTACATGTAAAACATGCAAACAAAAAGTGGGAACACTGTGGAGAATAACAACAGTGTGCTTTATTGATAATGTATGTACGTGGTGCATTCCCATCTACTTTATTGACATTTTTGCACCAATGAACAACGTACTCTGCTGTAATTTAAGACAATGACCTTGCATTTTATGGAGTTTTACACCTTCGACACAACAAACAGAAGACTCTGTCCTTTAAAAGAAAGCAGCAGTAGAAGCACTAAAGGCTCCAGATTTGTATGCTTAGCAGTGCTTATTTCTTGCAGATGCAAAGCCATATTAATGTCTGTGGCCTCTGTTGCCATATCACGGTGAGCAGGAAATCTTTCCCCATTGCCTCTCCCCTGGTGGTCTGGTTGGCGGTTTAATTTTGTTGAAGTGTTGGCAGATTACCGCTACCTCAGTGCTGCTGTCATGGAGAATGCGGCCCAGGCAGGCAGTGAGCAGGGAGCCGGCACATTGATAAGGACAGCTGCTCTTGGGAGATTTCCCTGGGGAGAACAGTGAGACAGGGCCAGCAAAGACACGTTGGACGTCAGGTGAAAACACCGGGACCACCCTCATTGTAGCACACTGGCTGGTATTCAAGCCCCTTATTATCTGATAGGAGGCTTACAAGCTGGGAGACCATCAACTTTTGTTGGCGGAATCAAAGAGCTTAAGGGTTGCATTCTGATTGGATTCACTGGCCGAGGCACAAAAAGATCAGCAAGCAGATTGATAAAAGAAAAATAAGTCTTTCCCCCCACTGGATTTATTACAGAAAAACATGAAGAAAGTACTCCCACTCCTCAGCAGAGTCTTTTAACTTCAAAAGAAAGATAACAGAGATATTAAAACAGAAAGACACTGATAACAATGAGTTTTAATATTCATCAACACCAACACAGGGAAAGAGGAGCAAAAAAAATAAAATTTTGTTCAATTGTACATGATAACATACTATAATGGGCTCATCAGGGAACAGTTTGTTCTACAATAAAAGCAGTAAGAATGACATTTACTTCACTGGGTTCATGTTTGAAAACCCTCCCTGAGGCATAGCGACTAGGCTCCACCATTTATCTTACACTCTCATTTCCATCTAGTCTTTTTGTTTGTCCAATACAAAGAACTTAAAACAAAATGGCATTTCCATAAAACAGCCAGAGAAGCACCGGCCAGAAACTGTGAATGTTCTTCTTTTCATTGCGAAGGCAGAGCAGCTGCGTGGGCCTTCAGAACACGGCCGCTGCGCTTTCCCAGGATCCCACTGTGTTTTTCTTGACAGAAATGCAGAGAGGTGTGACTTTGATGAGGAAATGTCCCCACTCGGTGCAAGTGTTCAGAGGCAGGTGAGACTGGACAAAATGTTTATGTAAATGTTGTACAGTAGTGTGTGAGGATGCACATTTTGATGCATCAGCTGCCTTTGAAAAGTTGCTCCTGTTATAAATTATAATATAACCTTCTGTTTGTACGTATTCTCTCATGTTTGTAAGGCAGTAGGCAAGATCACTGATAAAAACTGCTCTGCTTCCACCGCAGGTTATTTTCTGACTTTTATATTTAATGATAAAGAAAAATTTGGTTTGAGATGAACTGTGGTATAATGAGTAGTACCAGAAAAAAGAAAAACAGAGAATATCTCCAGAGATCTATCAAATGTTTGAATTTTCATAGAGACTTCAGTAAAATATTTAGAGGAAATATCAACAAATACAAATGCATTTTCCATAGATGAACAGATAACTTGCTCTGAGCATACAAACAACATCTACATTTATGCGGTATTGTAAGTGTTCCTTTACTGAGCTAATTTGCCACAAATGTCACTTCTTCTAAAAGTCAAACTGAAACACAGACATCATACACACATTATTGCAATAAGATGAACTCAAATACTTGATGTTTCATTGAGAGTAAGGTTCATAAATCTGCTAAGAAATCATAGAAAATTTGACTCTAAGTGGGAATTCACAGAGAAATTGCATCGAATGCTAATGCAGATATGTGGGCTGCAAGTTCAAAGCACATGTAGATTGCCAAGTTATATGGTGAGGATTGTCCTCAATAACTTTTTACCAGTTTTTAATTATATTTGTTTAGGGATTCAGGATAAAGCTGGAGTGATGTTGCATGGTGTCGTCTTTACCTCATAATCTGATTTTGAAAGCAGGCACCATGTGTGATTGTCATGGGAAAAGTCAGGCCGAAGTGAGAGATGGCTGTTAGGCTACCACTCTTCTTTTCCTTAAAATTTAAAAAGGAGTTTTGTTTTGTTTTGTTTTGTTTTTTCCTGGACAAGCACTTTTTATATAAGACCTCATAGATTTCTATTTATTTATTTTTAATAATGCAATATGACTTATTAGGTTCATTTTTTAACATTGGCATCGTCATCATAGCCATTAAAGTTGAGGAAGGCAGATTATATTTTTCCGTCACTGTGCAAAAAATCCATAATAATCTTTCAGCATATTGAGAACTCTGAGAACTCTGCACCTCTCCCTGACTGTATTCACACTTAAGGAAATGAAGACCTGACGTGTTTTTCAGTCAGTCATGGGTCATTTCAGGTGACACCGTCAGCTGGCTTGAGTTGAGCTGAGATGGACCAGTTTACACCGCTGCAAATTTCCCTGCAACCGTTTCATCTCGTTGTGAATCTTTGGTGTGAACTGACCTTAAAGAGAGAGCGACAACAAACGAAATAAGACACGAGCCAGAGCAAAAGCGAGGAGGGGAGGGGGCAGCAGAGTTGCTTCCTTAGGAGTCTCACGCTACAGCTAGCTTGATCTGCAGACGTTACCTGCCCTGGCTTTACAGACCAGCTTCATGGTAATGTGTCTCCTCCCTAACAGAAAAAAGTAGTCCTGTCAAGCCATCGCTGACTTCTAGTATAAATGTGAATACATATATACAAATATTTTCACAGATAGAGAGCTGCACCTCATTACACCTTTACATGTACAGTACTTGAGGTTAACTTATGGTATAAAATAGAACTGACAATATACTCTCCTAAAACTGAAGATCGAAATGACTGATATATAGTCATGTGAATGCAATGCAGTCCATATTTCCACCTGAAAAACATCCATATCTCACAAAGATGGTCAGTCATTCACAAGCACTACAGAAACATGCAAGAATAATCGCCCTGCTGCTTTTATTACAGAGATGAATGACTGCTCATTAGTGCCAGCAACCCTCGCAAAGGTTGGACATGATGAGCCCTTTTCATTCACAAAAAGGCTTATGACAGGCTGATAAACGTTACATTCAAGGCTTTTAGTTGATGCTCTTATCTGCTGCAGTGAACTGAAACATATTTGGTTTCATCAAACATAATGCGTGGCGATTCTGTGTGGTTCTCATGCTCAATCACGTAAGGGCAAATTTATGATAGCAGGCTGGAACAGTACTTCCGCACTGAATACAAGGGTGTACGGGAGTGTACAGTGCATGCTAAGGCAGTCGTTTTTATGTTTAATAATCTCTGATCCTGTGGATTCCAAAGTTATTACAGCTCGTGAGTTGATATTTCCTCTCCCTGTGGTGTTTTTATCCCTGCACTCCAAGATCATTCAGGCTTGATTGGTATTCATGCAGGCCTGCAGTCTAAATACATAGGGGCTTCTGTGGACAGTATATTGAGTGAGCTGATTGTTTCACACTCTGTACTGTCAAGAGGAAATAATTTATCTGCCATGTTTAAAAGCTTCTTCTTTTCCACTTATTTATGGTTCTTTAAGATGTCTCCTCTATAGAATCTCTCCTTCACTCTGTTCTCTTGGGCACAACATGAAAGAACGCCGTCACTCGTGATAGTTTTTACAAAATCCACTCAGCTGAGGATATGCTGTTCTTCACCATGGTCTGGATGGATCTTAGACCAAGATTAAGTCTTGACACATTGCCAGAGGTGCCAAGTCCTTTTCATATCCTATGTCTAGCACTGGTGCGATACATCAGAATCAAAGACTCCAGTTCCTTTGGCAACTGCCTGCTGGTGAGACATCGCCCACACATGACAACGTGATGATCACTTAGTTATCTACCATGGCAATATCGTGCAAACACCTCACTGTGTACTGTCATCTCTGGTAAACAACCTCTCATGTACACATTCTTTATGTCAAGTCGCCTTTAAAGGTCAAAAATGTGAAGCTTGATGAAACTGAGAGGAAAGAAATTGCGAGATGATCTTGCAGTTGCAAGGTACAAAGACGCAAAAGGGTCCCTCAAATGTTCCTGTGATAGCTACCTTTGTGTTTTATAAATAAAAGATGTTCAGATGAACTTGCATTGACACATCTGATCCGTCTGTCAGATAGTCTAACTATCTGAATGGACCTGATGTCTGTTGAACAAAGGGTTATGTCTTATAAAGCGGTTAAAGTGCAGGAACCACTGTGTGTGTCTAACTAAAGGAGACATTCGAAGCATAACTATTCTTCAAGTCCTCTGCTTTTTAACAGTTGTGAATAAATATTGAATCATCCTTCAAGGCTGGTTTAATACATGCATGTCACAGGGAGACTATTTCGGGCTTCCTCCCCATTTGACACTGATCTGGGGCATTTTATCGAGGCCAGGGGAGAGAATGGAGACATTAATGGGTGGTGTAATTGCATGGCAAGGCTAAAATAGAAAGATGAGTGAAAAAAGATAAAATCAGGAAAAATGGTTAAGTGCTGCTGTAAAAGACACCCGAGGAGAATCTGAATACATCTCAGCACAAATGTTTGACAAATTGTAGCCAGGATCCAAGCCAACATTTTGGGAAAAAAAATACAGTATGGGTTTTGTGCAGACTTACTCTTATCCATCAAACTCACAATATTTCTTTTCCCAAGCCAAAATGACACTCTTTTCTTATTGACTTCCTTCAGTTAAAAGTCAAAATTTTCAGGAAAAAATCTTGACATCTTCTAAATGGATTCTCCCAAACTTTGGCACAGACATTCATAGTCCTCAGAGGATGATCTTCAGTGACTTTGTGATCCCCAGGCTTGTGCCTGTAGAGCAATTGTGAGGACATGTGTGGTTGTGAATAAAATGTCAGGCAATAATGGTTTGCCGTAAGATTTGGAAAACATTCATGCTTCCAAAAGCATGAATCCTAATGATTCCCGTAGTCACTTACTTTGTCATCTAAGCCCATCATCACGTTGAATTTTCTATGTTTCTAATGATTTCTCCATCAAAACATATTGTCAGTTATTATTTTTCAAATCATTCTTGAGACACACTGTTTGATATATCCAATAGTTCTACCTTGTTGATGCTTTTAACTAAGCAATGAACTATGTTAAGTTTTAAGACATTAAGTATAAACTGACTGTGTTATTGACCATACCCACAAGGTGGCCATTTTCCTCTTTAGCGATGCTTGGGGAAGGAAAGTTAAATGTTTATAAAAAGTATATGCTGTGTTCCTGCTTGCAAGTCATATAACTGCAGGAAATTGCACTGGATGTAATAAAGCTGTCTCATCATCAAAACTCAGAATTGGTCTAGTTAAGTAGGTTAAGTTGCATTAAGTTTATGCTCACCAGAACACAAACTTCTGTGCGATGTGAGATTGCATCCAACACGAGAGTCTTTCAAGCACTCTAGTATTGAGTGTTTTGCTTGGATGAGAAAACGACGGTGAGAAATACCTGCATCGTTACATTACATAATGTTTCTGCAAGCCCTGTTGTTATTATATCCACTCTGCTTTACATTCAGACTCAAATAAATGTGTCCAAGATGTGCACATTTCAGGTAATAATTGAAACGTTTCCAACTGCATTGTGTAACGCTGTCAAATAGTAATGTAAACAAGCAAGTTATCGGATGCTAATGTTACCTTTTCACTAGTAGTAGCTAATAGGCTAATAGGTTATCAACTAGCCTATGTTGTTTTACCTTGAAATAGAGTTCATTGCCCTTCCCTTTTAAATTTTGTCCTCAGTCACTGAACAATCTGAAAGCTATGAAATGATAAAAACTTGTCAAAATACCTACATTTATATAACATACAACCAGGAACACTGCGTTTACTTTCAAAAACAGCACATTTGCTTCCCACCCTGAGCCCAGCGTCAGGGGACAAAGGAAGTCATTTGAATATTGTCTCTTTGGATACTATATCTGATCATATATTAAATATCATGTCAAACACAAGCAGCACTTTCAAACATAATGTCAAAACATGTGAGAGCTGTATAGTCATGTTTCTTTTTTTCTTTTTATCTGTTAAACAAAGATGACAAAGTGTGTCATATTACTCAGCAAAGGCTGAATGAGTTATCTGCTCTGTGTTAACTTAATCAAACAAGCTACGGGTTTTATGCATTATGTTCACAACAAAGAGTGCGAGCTTCAAAGCTGATCCCGTCAACTGAGCAGCATCTCTGTGTAGAAAGATATGTGACCAGGAGGTTGTCGCAACACGAACAATCAGTTTTTGGGAGAACAATAATCTATAATTCCCTTTTACGTGAATTAGAGACTTCTGAGTGTGACACATGCTGTAAATTTACACCCTTAAGAAAAAGAAAATTCAATAACCTGAGTGCATTGTGATAGAGTGGGTTTACTCCCCATTACATCCCTGGCTAATATGGCACTAAAAGAGAATAATACAGAATGGAACACATAAACAACAATAAAATTCAACAGATTCTATATCATGGCAATTCAGCCCATTTGAGGTGTCTCCAGGACATTGGCTTTGTCTGCTGGGTATACTGAAGCACTCACATGTTGCAATTAAGCTATTCAGTGACAGGCATTGTACTACAACATTAGGGTGATATTATACAGGAACATGATTGGCAATTCAAAGCCTGTAAATGCTTTGTGAGTAGTGGATCAGAAGCAAAGCCAGTCCTCGGATCAAAGCCCCACTAATCCCACCTGCTGATTGGCCCTGAAATGATAATGTTTTGATTGGTCCTCGGAGAGCCGTAGTCTGCCATTACTGGAAGGGCTCCAAGGGAAGACTCCCTATATATCAATTTACATAATGCAGTCTCTCTTTTAATGTTGTTGATGTGGGAAAAGTTTAAGTTTTTTAGGCCACTTCTGCAAAAATAAATGTGTAAAGCAGAATTCCACTCAGACTTTTAAATGACGATTCAAACTCTTGAGGAAAAGTCATTAGCATTTGGAGTTGTGTATCAATGTTAATTTGAATTTGAACAGATTTAGAAAATTTTTTACAGATATTCTCAAACTGTGTTTTTTGGGGCTGAAAAGTCTTCAAAACGCCATCCAGATTATATGTTTTGTAATGGATTTTATTCACTTTTACATTGCTCGTTTAATTAACACAGCAACAAGTCTCATGATGATCAACGTGAAATCACCACAAAAGAGGAAGAACAAATCAGTTTCATCATTTTGTATCTAGTAGATTATCATTGAGAAAACATTAGCTTGTTGCTATTAACATGCAACAAAGCTTACAAATGCATCAGACTCACACAGATGTTGTCAGGTGTAGAGCATGGCGCGGGAGACCCTTTTTAACAATTCCCCTTGAATTAGATTTCACTCTTGACTTAATCTCTGTATTCGTGTGGAGAGGCTTTTTTTTTTTTTTTTTTGTCAAGGAGGTTGTGCATGATGTGGCTTAATCCTTCCGCCTGCATGGGCACAGGCAGGCCTTTGATCAGCTCCTGTTTGATGAGAGATATCGACAGACCTCATCTGACACAGCGGACGGTCCGCTGCTGAGCCCCGCCACCCTCTCCTCCTGCACTTGTTGAGGTTGATGAGATTAAAAGAGGAGAAGATGGAAGCGTCAAATGTCGGGAAAACACGGAGGAGAAAAAAATTGCAGTGGCAGCTGCAACTGGCTGGACCTTGCCTTGATTTATGAGTACACTCCATTTCTTTTTATTTCCCCCTGTCTCCCTCTTTCTTTCTTTCTCTCTCTCTCTCTGGGTGATCCCCTCTCTGTGCATACACATTAGCAGCACAGAAACAGAAATATGAGCATACACGTGCACACAGACACAGGCAGACTCCACTTCCTGCCAACCACTGCAGAAGGTTAATAATGATCTCCGGTGTGACTTTCTAAGAGGTCAAAGCGAACTGTGACACAAAATAAGAGCTTGGCTCGTGCATTAAGGCTTTTTCCCAATGGTTCATGGTCCCCTTCGTGGCTGCGTGACATTTAGAAACACCAATAATGTGCTAATGATGCAGTATTTTCACAGAGTCGCCCCATGCCACCAATGGCAGGTACTGCAGCTTTCTCTTGTCTGCCCTCTGTAAGGAGTCAAACGCTTAATTAATGTCCAATTTAACCCAAGACAAAAGTTGGCGGTGGATGTGCTCATTATTTGACACACAGCCTGTTTTTCTTATCACTGAGGTGCCATTTGGCTGTCTGCGGTAATAGTCACTGGGGTGACATGCATTTTTTATCCATAGAGGTTAGGTTTTATAGAAAGCTAGTCTACATGCGACTGTAACAATTGTGTGATTGAGTCATCAGGTAACCTGGGAGCAACAGTTTTATTGCTTAATGACAGAAGGGACCAGAATGAGGGCTACTCCTTATTCTACAGTGCAAAAAAAGAACTTAGACAGATACCTGGTTGATTTGATCTTACTTCATTAGTTTATTTTCACTGCACTTGATATTATAAAGACATTTGTATTAATTATTTAGATTTGTCCTTTAGTGTCCCGCAGCATTCCCCTTTTGTTCTGAGAGACACACGTTTAGGACCCTGCAGCATTTTGCTGCTTTCCACCAGTGACTGTTAGAACACAACAAAGATTATCACCCACCAGGTTCAGTGTGTTTGTGTTTGCTTGTTTTGCAATAACAATTTTATTGTGGGAGAAAAATGAACATGGCCTATAATATATTTCACTTATCAGAGAACACAGTGTTGTTGTTATTTTTGTATGTTTACTGGAAGAATTTGTTAACTAGTTATTCCTAATTGGTATATTTGACATCAAGCAAGGAGGCATAATTAATTTGTTTAAAAAAAAATGTTCTAATTGTTAACAAAACTAGCGTGACTTATGAAAAATGATGTAATTATCCACAATGTTGTGTAGTCAGTGTTTATAGTAACAAATTACAAATACTTTGTTATTGTACTTAAGTAGTCTGCTTTTTGGATATCTGCACTTACTGCTACTAATACTACTTCTCTTTCTGTAGACTTTCACTTTTACTTTACTACATTTTCTAAAGAAAACGGATAGGCCTACTTTTACTCCATGACATATTCCATAAGCATCTTAGTTACCCATATATACATATATATATATAAATCATATTTTTTCCTCACTTTAAGTGGAAAAAAATAAGTGCCAGTACGCCCCTTGTTAAGTTGTTGGCATGTGAATTTTATCAGCAAATCATCAAGTAATGATCTACCTTATGAATTTCCACAGTAATTAAAAGATACTAGAAGATAATGCTGATTTCCAGAAAAAATATTTTTTAAACAAGTTACTTTTAGCTTTCTTCCTCGATAACTTTAGTATTTGACTGCCGGAGAGCGGTGTCATCATCCAGCTCCGTTCTGTTCATGTTCTCTTTGTGCCCTTTTGGAGCCAAGCCAACATTACTGTCTCTTTTTTTATTGCTTTGCTCTTCCCTGTTTATCTAACCTTGAGTTAGCTTTAATGTAATGTTACACTTTACATTGTGATGTGTCACGTCGTCTGCGAGAAAAGACAAAAACAAGTGTTTTGTAGTGCACCCTATTGTAATTTTAGTGTCATTATGAATCACCAAGAGGTGCTCTTAAGCTGCGGTACAAGTAATGACTTAGCTTTTACTTTGTGTGATGCTGTAGTCATCTTTTATGTTTGATTGAAATCACTCTGTTATGACTTTCAGTTGCAGATTAAGCTTGAGCTAAATGTTTGCCATTTGTATTCAAATCCGGGCCATAAGACCTTACAAAATTTAGGAAGCTTTCTGAAAGCACTTTTTAAAAATCATTTTATTTGCATTTTATTTTATGTATGAGATATTCTATCCTTATGTCCACCAGAAGCTACATGAATGAACTTTAACTGAAGTCAAACTTAACTGCCTTTTACATTTCTTTTTACTTGTACTTTTAGGCCTACTTGAAATACTTGAGTACATTTACATTCACTGTACTTTTAATACTTAAGTACAGAAAATATTAGCTACTTTAAGATTATTACTCAAGTAATATTCTAACAGGTGACTATCACTTTTAACAAAGTCGTTTTCTAGTAAGGTATCTTTATTTTTACGCAAACTTTTTGGTACTTCACACATGACCGTCTGTGGTTAGCAGCAGAAAACACAAAGCAAAGATCACCCTTTAGGAAGTCCAAATTCATTCATGGAATTACTGGAAAAATAATGTGGATGACAAAATTATGTAGGTGTGGCTAGAAAGGCACAAAAAGGTTTCACCTCATTGACATTACATATTTGCAATGTTAACTATAACTGGCAATGACTAGTTATCTGACACACACAAACACACAGACACACACACAACACAGAGTGTTTAGAGTGAGAGAGGCTGATGTAAAGAGTCAGAGTAAAACGCTCTCTGCTGAGAAAATAACCGAGCCCCAACGTCTCCTCCGCACACAGGAATGAAAGTGCATTTGAAAGCTATATTTTCCCAATTTGCTTCTGTTTAAGGAGATTGTCAACTACTGAATACCAAAGCCTGGCTGCCCCCTGACATTATTCATGGCACAGCGGACCAGGCTCACAGAGTGAAGGAATTAGAAATTACTGAAAGAAATTCAAAACAAGGAGCACTTGAGCCACAAACTGCAGGGCTAAAGGCCTGAGCAGTTCTTTTTCATCCTCTTTTTTCTCTAAGCCAGGAGTTATATTATGGGTGCAATTTAATATCAGAGAGGAGGGAGGGATCTGGATTTTCATAATCTTATGATAAGGAAAGGGATTAAGAATAAAGAAGGGATTTATTCGCTTGATCTGCCAATATGGTGGACCAACAATTTTCCCCCCAGGAAGTGATATGTTCTCCTCCTTGTACAAACCTTAGTATAACCCAATTACTCTTCTCAGAAGAAACTTAATTTGGCCATGTTATGTTTTGATGGCAGGCCCTGACCTGGTAATATTCTGCTCCATCCTCACACAATCTGTCACCTGTTGAAATGCCCACGTCACAAGATATCAGTTTACAAACCGTATGTAGATAATAATGCATGTTTGTTACAGGAGTCAGCATCAGTTTTCTGGATGAACTAAATGACATGTGTGATATATTAATTACCTGGACATGCGATTGTGGAAAGTGAGGTCACACTAATCGAGCACAGAAGTGAGGTGGTGCAAGTCCAACAAGCGGTCCATCAGAGCAGACAGTGAAAAGAAAAAAACAGGCAGTCATTTACTGCTAAGGCAGATGGAAATGACTTAATGGAGGGCTGAGAGCAGTGATGAATGGCACGCCACACAAGTGGACACGAATGCCTGAATACAACGGCTTTAAAAAACAGAAAACATTTTTAAAAAAAAATTAAATCTGAACTCAAAAATCAACTAGTACTTTGCGAGTCAGTATGCTTTTAATAGGAGTCTGAGGCACATTAACTAACCTGACTGCGCCTGATGATTTGTTACACACAACCATCTGGGAAGGCACCTTTGGAAATCTTTGGAAAAGAGCAGGCGATTGGATAAACCATCTCCATGTCACCGTCCGACTCCGACCAACCAGAGCAACCAACTATTTGACCAGCCAGTTTGTAAATCAAACTCTTACTGATGTGGGTGGGGAGAAGAGTGAAAGCATCTTCTCCATCAAAAAAGCCTCCAGTGTTGATCTTTGCTCTTCTTTCAGTGAAGAAATTCTCTCCAGTTCTGATGGAGCCGATGCTACAGCAGCATCTCCGCTAACCACGTCTGTAGCCCTCATTGTTGTTTTGAGCGTCACACACATAAATCATGCCCGTTGCTTATGCCAGTATTTCCTCACTGACTGGCCTGGTCACCAGTCTACCAGCCGGAAACATAGCTTGGAGCCTGGCAAGATGGATTTGCACGATAACTTGATAATGTGACCTCTCAAGGTAAACATTTAAAGGGCATCTCCAGTCATAATCAATGTTTGCCTCATAAATCAAGTCACCTATGATCAGTTCATCTCATACCAT
>JAQLOL010000013.1:22266140-22281942 GCA_029783665.1 Naso thynnoides
AAGGATGTGCAGCAGTCCCCTGGTACGTTTTTGGCAATGACACACTGACTTAAATAATGATTATAAATCATTCATACTGGTTAATGCCTTTTTTTACTTTTCTTCCCTTTTTTTGCAATGTTTTTACTAAATTCTTTGGCTTTTTTGGAACAGAATAGAATTTAATAGAATTTATGATTAAAGCGATGGCAATTTATTATTATTATTATTATTATTATTATTATTATTGTTGTTGTTGTTGTTGTTGTTGTTATTTACAATTTAAGCTAAATTTTATCATTAGAAAGAGTGTCTAATGGTGTGATGTATGAATAGGAACAGTTGAAACTTCTGTGTAAATAAATAATTATTTACAGGATGGGAAAATAATGTCCAACTGCTGCAGTGTTATCACACTTGTGTTTACAGTGTTCTCACTTTTATGTGGCTTATTAAGTCTGTACAAGAAGTAATGCACATCCACCAGTATGCTAGGTCAAAGCAGGTGATGAGAAGAAAAGACAGACAATGTCCGCACACTGGCGAAGCTCCCACAATCTATTGATGGTGCTGCAGATTCTACGTGTTGATCCTTATGGATCTTCTTCACTAACCTGTGCCTATGCACTGATTAGTTGTCGTACATATTTGCCATTTTTATTTCTAGTCACCTGGTTTGTTTGAAGCCTACCCTTATTTTTTTTCCTTTTTTTTTTTTTTTTTTTGTATATTTGGCATCGGCACCTGTTGACATGCACAGTTAAACTGAGCTACAATTGTAGCTCAACCATGAACGTCTGTCCTTGTATCAGTTTACAAGAATCGGGGGAGAGCCAATCAATTCACAGAAAGTACGCTGGGTGGCAATAGGTCCAATTCCAACTGTTTGCTACGTCTACGTTTTGTATGAGCTCTACACTCTCTTTTTTTTTTACACTTCATCTTTCCTTCCTACCTTTCTTGTACAAATTTATGCTGTTCAACTTCAGGGTTTGAAGACCACAAACAATCAATCAGCACAGAACATGTAGGCCGATTCAGCTGAAGCGAATACATGCAAGGAAAAAAATCAATCACGAACCACAAGTGTGTTGGTCAGACAACCAGAATTCTACTTAGAATGATCTCAGTTGGAATATCAAGACCAAGAATCGACTTTTTCATGTCAAATATCATGTAAACACACTGACTGATTTTGGAATGACACAACTGAATAAAACTTTGTGTTAAAGAGATGAGGACGACACACTGGTCCTTCAGTCTACTCCTTCAGCGCTGCTTTGTGTTGAGCTGTAATGTATGTTGGTACCATACGGCCATGAATAAAATTTCATTGCATTTTACCGTGTATTTGCCGAGATGTATGTGACCTTCCATGTTTGGTTGAATAAGTGAATGAAGCTCTCTCTCTGTGGACGCCTTTTTCCTGAGGATGAGAGTGCTCTTACTGTCTGAGGACAGAGCTCCTTGCAAAGCCCTTAGAGCTACAGTGTGACAGTATTCACACTAAATAGCTACATGCCCAGAAGCAGCAACAGAATCAAAATAACAACAAAACTGTCTGTACCAATTATCAAATTTGTTTGAAGAACCCAAAAAATACAAACTATATTGAGTGTTAGCATCAGGATAAAACCCACAGTAATCTTATTTAAGCTATTACATGGCAGCTATTCAGGACATTGCTGGAGTTTCTATGTAAAAAATGTTGAATTATGGCTTCCTGACATTTTTTATTTTGACATACCATGTTAGATTAATTCCAGTGGAGCAGTAAAGAGTGTGAGCATCATCATGTCAGACATACTGATGATTGCCTGTGAGCATATATGCTCGGATATCACTGCACAGCCTTAAGCCATATGTCACAATATGACTCAATATCCCAAACCTGCTGGGATACATTATACTAGCATTACACCACAGGAGGATGGGAGCTGCGGCTCTGGCTTGTCTTGCATCCAAATGCATATGTTTTATCAATTAGGAAGAAAAAAAAATCAAAAACGTAGTTTACATCCGTTCATGTTACGTAAGCCTTTGGAATCTTAAATGGGGTTATGTAAATAAGTACAACCATGGCTGTGTTGAAATAAATACATTTTGCTTCTTGTACATGTTAAAGGTATGTAAAGCCATTTTTTGGCTTGTCAGCCACCATATTTGCATCTCAAAAATTTAAAAACAGAAGCAAAACAAATAGAGGAATAAAAAAAAATCCACAACAAGAGCAACAAAAAAGACAATAAAAGAACAACATAAGCAAATCTATCTTATGTATTTTGTTTTGTTTTGTTGTTTTTCTGTTTCTCAATTTTCTGCAGGAAAGTTAAAGTGTACTGTAGGTTGTGTCAGTGCCAGCATCAGGAAACTTACTTAAAAATAGGTTACTTATTACTGATTACTCCTTATAAATGTAATGCATTTACTTATTACTTTGTATCAAAAGTTATAAGTTACATTACTTATTTTTTTACTATATTACTTTTTCAAACCATCTGACCTCCTGAAAAAGTGACACAGCCTGATTAGCTCCCTAAACTTAATCAATCATTATCATAGGATATCTGAATGCATTAATGCTCAACCCCTTTCAGTGCACGGAAACATCACTACTGAAAATGGTCACAGGTGCAACAAGCACACATCTATTTACACCAAGTCTCATTAATCACTGATGCAAGGTTTGGTTAGAGGTGCCACAGACTTGCAACCACAAAGGGCATTAAATGTCTGCTTTTCAGGTGCTGTTAATTTATTCTTCAAAGTAAGATAACAATAAGGACATTTTCTTTTTCTTCTGAGGAAAAAGTGAACTATGCAGCTCATCAAACTACAAAGCGTCCGTGTTGAATAAACTGTCTCACCACTGACAAATACAACAGCAAGCCCAGCCTCAGAGACACATCCATGGCCTTCTTTGCCACCACACAAACAGCCAAGGGACAGCTGTGTCTTGACTGAACAAAGAAAAAATACATCCACATAAAATGCACCGTAGCCCACTTGAAAAACGACCCGAACAGCCAAATAGGAATAACAGAGCAATTAGGCCAGCAGCTTCCTTAAGACATTTGATGAGAACATGCATGAACTGTGGGCTAAGACATGCTTGAGTCTTGCTAAAGCAAGATGGTTATATACAAGCATCATCAAGGTCGATATAAAGAGGATTTATGTCTGAATGTCATAAGCAGAAGATTGTGAAAGTGACAAAGACATTTCCACTCCGATGGGAATGGTGTGCATGAGGCTGAGGTTATTACATATTAAGCTGTATACACAGAAAAAGGCCTTTTTTTTTTCTTATACAGGAACACACAACCTGAAGAATGACAGTATTGCAGCTCAAGGGCACATGGCCTCTGAAATGTGCGTGGAGGCATGCAAGAGACAAAAGGCCAAACAAAACATCTCCTGCATTTGATACATCTGCATGAATACATTTGCATTATTGGTCAACTGGGAAACGAGCATGGAAAAGATGTGCATTAATCTTAAGAAAAAATACTTGACAAACTGAAAGTGGTAATAGTACTTACGAGAGGAAAACCCAGTTTTTATGAGTTAAAGCAACTCATCTAATACAAACTGATATTTATTACACACTTAGTCTTGTATAAAAAGGAACTGTGCTACAGAAACAGTCATGAAGGTCTTTGATTGCGCCTTAAGGTAACTCTGCTGTCAGAATAAACATCATGTGATGCATCATTTCTGTAACAAACACTGTACTGGCTAGTTTCACTTAACCTATCAGTCCTGCTAGTACACATTATGAAAGTGATACTTTATTTTGACATTGAATTTATTGATTGGGGCACTTTTATCTTTAATTTTCTCCTTTTCTATCTAATACCTGATGTTTATTTGTATCAACTCATTTATGTAAAATTATTTTGAAATATTGAAGGAGGATGTTGCTGATTCAATGATGTTTTTGGTTTTTTTAAAATAAGCAATCAATACTGTTCAGGGCTGTACGTTAACTTTTTTTGTACGTAGCAGCACTGGTGCTAAGGAGGTCGATAGTTTTATAGCACAGGCCAAAAAACCTGCAGCACTATCAGACATCTCAAAAATCTCTAAAAACAACCACAAGTAGTGCAGTTCATCACACAAACAGGTATGTAGCGTAACTTTGAATGTTGCATACAGGGCACAAAAAAACCCAGATCTTATCAAAAATTGTTTTCAGACAATGTTTTTTTTCCATATTTGCACTTAATGCCATCAATACATTATACAAATAAAAAGTGCAAATCTTAGTTCTTTTGATGATAGACTACAAGCATTCCTTAACTTAATGACGGAGCAAATCGACTTCGTCCTCAACTCTTGTTACTGTCAATTAACCTGTCTGCACTTCTTCACGTTTACATCCAGACAACTAACGTTGTCATTTTAAAAAGATCTCTGTCTATTCCGTAGCAAAAAAATTGCCTTTTAATACAAAAACATAGTAACGGTAGTGTTGATGAGCCACGTGTGTGCACAAAGCTGTTTGTGTGAAGCGTGAATAAGCCACACTGTTAGTAGGAACAAGAGAGTGGAGCAGAGTCACTGCTCAGGACAGCAACACGCATAATGGACAGTCACAATCTGCTGAAATTTTTTTAAAAAGCGCATTTAATTACAGAAATAACATATTTGTGCCTTTTTTTCTTTGGGAGGGGCGGCCATTCCTCCAAATGAAAAGTAGAGGAAACACCGGAAACACCTCTCTGAGGTTAAAAGGACTGTTCGCCAAGAATTGTGGTAGTTTAAGTCAAATGTATGGACTTTACGCATATTGGAAACCATGGAAAAAATTACAGCTACCAAGGAGTGTCGTCTGTGGTGCACCGAAAAAAAAAATTTTTCCTCTCCCACACAGGCTGTCGCGCCGGTGCTACCAACATGAATTCATTCATCACACAGACAGATTATTTCATAGCACATGCATGTCACACTGTGCAGCCCCGCTGTTGGTAATACAGTCCCCTAAAGTTTGGCATACAATTGATAAAGACAGCCACTCATATTTGTGAGGGGATTACGGTAAAAGTTACCTTAGTCTCTATATTACAAAATGTATTCATTTTCAACAACTAATCAATTGATACAAGCTCTTTAAAGTAAAAATTATTAACCTTATATTCACTGCACTTAAACACTTTAGGTGTTTCCCAGGGACAAGAAAAACAACAGAGATGTGTGACAATTTCATGAACCAGTCTTTAAGAAAATCTGAATTATTTTTGTGTACTCACACCAAAAGCTTAAAATTTGCCTGTGGGCACTTAGAGAGCTAGTTATGTCTGCTGGGACGCTTCATCATATTTATCATATTTACATCACGTGATCATATTTATTTATTTCAACTAATGTATTTATTATAAAAAACTATGTGTACTTTTTGAATCACATAGCTGCACTGACACATGGTTGGCATTTGTTTGTATCTACACTGCGGAGCGTGCCTAATCACTTACCAAATATCTATTTCTGCCACCTTCATGCAGGCGTCTTGTTTTTTTTTGTTTTTTTTTTGTACGTCACAGTAGATGAGCAGCGACGCATCATACAGCTCCAGGAAACTACAGACTGTGATTATTAGTCTCTCTCTGATTGTGGAGGATCTGGGAACTTTTCTTACCGTAGAAGGACAATCACATCCTGGTCTCAAGGTGCCGTCACTGCTCGTCTGTATAAAGTTGAGCTCTCTCAACTTCAAATTGTCACTCTGGTCTTTGGAATTGTGCTGCTGCTGCTGCTGCCGAGGCTCAGATGCCCTTCGTCACATACATCGAAAAATGAATAATTGTTGGCTTCCTTTTATGCTCATGAAGTTTTTGGTGTGAGTATGCGGTTAGTCTGTGGGAAGTGCCACAGCTATAAGCGACTTTTCGAATTGAGGAACTCATATTTCAGAGGAATGTATGAGTGCCAGTGTAATGTCGTGTCCTCACAGATAGGCCAAGATTGCACTGTACACGAGGCAGAAGAAAGCTATAGTGTGTCGGCTCATCAACAGAGTAGGAAGTCCTCAAACTAAATTTGCCACTCATGGTTCAGCTGGTGTCATGGTAATCAGTTTTGTATTCTGGTGAGTGAAATATGATGTATGAGCATCTGCTTTCCAAATGAGTTTACACTGGAGTCAGGGCCTGATATCTCTGGGCAAAGGTAATCATTTCTTGTTCTGTCTTTTAAGCGATGAGATGGAAGAAGCTGCAGCAGAAGTGGAAGAGAGCCAGATGGATATTGCGCTGACTTTTGAGGAATGGAAGGCAAACAAAAGGGTAACGGGGGAGGAAAGCAAACTCAATCTTCCATTTCAGAGGCTTTCTTTTTTTCCCGCTTTATATCTGTCATGGCTTTCATGTGCAGTGTCCTAATGACAGGAGGCTGGTAAACAGAGGTGACGAACAGACTCTTCAATGGCATTTTTTCTTTATTCGTGTGGCATCACAAAGCAACCATGCAGAAGATTAGTGATGGATAATGAGAGAGAGGGAGAGAGAGAATAATAAGGTTTTTGGTATGGTTCTTCCACTTATCCTTCAGAGGATTTAGTCCTTGTGAAAAATGTTTTTGGAAGTTATTCTGATCTAAACTGCTTATCATTTTAATGTTAAAATTCTCAATCTTCTGGAATTTCACTCAAACACTGAACTACAGGCTGTCACAGCTCAAAAGACGGTGAGAATGGGAGTAACATAAGTCACAGATCAAAATTTTCATGATATGTTTTCAAAGTATAGACACGGAGTGAAAGTCATCGATGGGCAGTGGTGGGTATACTCTTAATTTATCTATTATTTATCTATATAATCTATTCCATATTCCTTAGTCCATCCACAAATGAAAACCTTGCAAGTAGTCCACAGGCCAGAAGTTTCTTTCGTAAACAGTAGGATCAGAGGGGATTTAGAAGTCAGTATACTCAATGCAGTCTGAAAAATAAGTGGGTATACTCTGTAAACCGGCGTATATCCTGCACTACACCACTGTCAGTGGGACTGGAAGCTTGGTGACAGAGTGAGGACTTGCAAGGCGAGCAGATGAACTGCTATATCAACTACAGAGCTTCTCTATTTTTCTCTCCCTGAGCAAAAAACTGAATGTCTATGGGCTAACAAGCTTGCTAATGATCAGTTAAAATGTAAAAGATCACCAAGGCCGAATTCTGCAGGGAGCATTCAAGCAGAACTTCTGTCACTGCAATTCTTCTGAAATAAAGTAACTTTAAAAAAAACTGCAGTTTAGAGGTTAAAAATCTTTGTGTGTCCAGGAATTTGGAATAATACACATCCTCCCATGTAAAATCAAGCAGTTTACAGACCACACTAGAGAAAAAAACTTAAATGTGACATCCATTGCTCCTGAGACAGAATTGATACGTTAGACTTTAGTTCTGGGGAAGGGTATGGATTTATTGCTGGTGCAGTTTTAAAGGGGCCAGAAAGCTACACCTCTGTGAAACACTGGATGTTCAGAGTCGGCAAGTCTTTAAGAAGTTGTCTGACTGGTCAAACACTGTAACCAGGCAACAAGGGCCTCAGTAGGAAAGGTGACCAAGAAAGAGAGTTTTTGAAGAGATGAGAAAACATTCCAAGAAGACAATCCATCAGTCTGGCTTTCATTGTGTGTTGTGTCCAGACGGAAACAACAAAAGAAAAAAATGAAAGCTATACATGTGACATTCTGTGAGGAGCCTGCCAAATGGAAAAAAAGGTTCTCTGGTCCGGGGAGAGAGGAACTGAACTATTTTGCCTGAATGCAAGTGCTATGTCTTGCAAATCCCTATAGGTAAAGCATGAGGGGGGGCAGCTTTAACCTGGATCACAGGTTTCAGACACTCCAGTTCCATTTTGGTGAAGCTTGAGAGGTTCTGCAAAGGAAGAATTGGGAGCTGGAAGCCAAGATGAGTCAAAGTTGTGGCTTTTTTAATTATATAACAGGTTCACACAAAATTGGAAAAATAGGATTTATTAAAATAACAGCAAAAGAAGATTTATTATTATTGTTATTATTATTATTATTATTATTATTGATTTATGTTATTTTTTAATAGTTTAGGGAATCAAATAATACCATTGCAAAGTCCAAAAGGAGTCTGCCACTGTCTCATTAACAGTCCATATTTTATAGATGTTGTGGTGCTTCACTGTTCCCAAAATGCCCTGTGTGAGTTCTCCAGATACACCAAGGCCTCAGACTTCAGCTGACTGTTAAATATTGCATTGTGATAAAGCGCCTCTCATTCGCCGTGGTCAAGGGACCAGCCACAATTGTGGTTAACTCATGAATTCATCTATTCTGCTGCCTTCAGGCATGAATAGAGACTGCAAGCAGTGTGTGAAGTGGACTTTGTATCTGTTTTCATACTGCTGTTGAGGGAGGAACACATGCAAAAAAATTCAAATTCAAACTCAGTACGGGATCCACTTAACAAATCTGACTCCTTTCAAAAACTACATCAGTATTTTCATGTTGGGCTTGTCGAAAATATATAGCATATAAAAAATTGAGCCTTGAGCCAAAACAACGTTAGAGTTTCACTGGAAGAAGGCATTGCAGTAATCTCCTAAATCAGCGGTCTTCAACCAGGGGATCGTGACCCCCAGGGGGTCCATGGAGGTGCTGCAGGGGGTTCCCCAAAAGAGTTAAAATTTTTCATTAAAATAATTTATATCTGGGACTTTTTTTTTTTTTTTTGGACAAAAATTATGTTGAGTCAACTCAATTAAATGTAAACTCTAATATTAATGGGCAATAATAAGCTATTTTTACAAATATGATAATGACTGAGTATGACAGTTGACTCCTCTTAAAATGCAATTTTTTTTCCTATTATTTTTTAATTTTTTATCTGGGGGTCCCTGCTCTTTTTCTCTATCGATCAAGGGGTCTCTGGGCTGAAAAAGGTTGAAGACCCCTGTCCCAAATGATTGAAGCAAATAGTGACCACGTTTCAAACGTAAAAAAACAAAAAAAACCCCAAAACATACTGCTCGCGCTAAGTAATCCAAGTTTCCTGGGGCCTAAGAATGCCAAGTTAACTTAAAAAACCCACTGACATCATGTTTTTAGCCTCACTGTTCCCTGTAGCCTGTACTTCCTGAGAAAGGAGTCGTGTTCACGTGCACATGTGCACACACCGTCTGAAGCTCTCAGCAGCTGGAGGAGGGACCAAGGAGAGCCTGCTCATCTGAAGGATCAATTGGAGGGCAAATCTGGGCGAGTCTGGTGCAGGCAAGTCTGCTGGAAGTCTGGTGCAGGCACCAGACTTCCAGGTAGCATGTGAACAAAGGCCTGTGTCAGGAGCTACAGACCACAGCGCACAGTGAGACTGAAAACATGGTGTCAGTGGCAGTTTTCAAAACAACTTAGCATGTTGAGGCTTAAGGACACTTGGTTTACTTCAGACAAGCAGTTTGGAGGCATCTTATGTTTTTTACGTATGATTTTTTTTACATTTAACAGCTGGTCACCATTCACTGACATTGTTTAGGAGATGACCGCAACACCTTTTTCCTGATAAACTCCAGCAGTGATTCGTGGACTAAAAAAACTTCACCCAACCTTCCATCAACATGAGAATGAGTAGATAATAACCCAGTTTTCATTTTTGGGTGAACTATCCCTTTAAATATTTATGCTAAGCAAAGCTAAAAATGGTATCAGTCTTCTTATTTTACTACATTTTTTAAAACCCAGAACTTTCTTGTTGTTATTTAAATAAATGTTTAAAGTGCTTCAGTATTTAGGATATTGGCATCTTGTGAAAGGATTAAGTCTCCAGCAGTATACAGCAACATCCTTTATTCCTTCAACCTTCCATCCCTATTTATACCTAATATTCTGTTCAATCCACTGCTGAACCTATATTGTTCTCATTGTGTTGTTCTAGTGATTTTATGCTCTTTCGATTCAGCAAAAGTCTTAGTCACAGTACTCTGTTGGTTTTTGATATTAATTTTATCAAGGTAAATAATAAAAAAGTGCAAAAGAAAAAGCTGACATTATTTAATCAAATGCAACCACAGAATTATTACACTACTTCTATCCTACTGTGTCCTGTCCTTCACTGATGAAATGGGGTTTGGATGAGGTGAGTTATGGTCTGAATCTTCTCCGCGAGGTTAATCTCTGTCCATACATGGGGATGAGAGGATACTCAGGACAGTAACATTTTAATTTGGAGATGGTACAGTAGAAACACTGTTTTAATGTTTTCAGAGCTTTGCAGGAAAATCTTCCTCTAAGCTTCGAGCTCAAAACAAAACGATTCCTTCGATTTTGAATTACAGTAAAAGCCTTCTCCTTGTATCTGACATAGAAGACGATTAAATTTTGTCAGCTTGACCTGACATGTCACTCATTCACTTTATTTAAAGGAACCTGGCACAACCCTGGAGGTCTGTCAAGGCCGTCGTTCAATTATTCTTTATATCAGAGGTTTTGGCATCAAAAGCCTGAAGCTGTATGTTTGCAACCATTTGATTAATGCATTATGTGTGTCACATTGACGCACGGAGACGTGACCTTAGAGAAGTCATGATTGATCCATGTCTAATGATCTCTTCACATATTTTGTATACAATTATTGTTGCTTAGGATATTCTGACAGTTGTCTCCTTGCCTGACTTTCTGTAACTAGGTCAACACCTGACTCTGAAGCATAGGTGCGTCAAAGCCCACATGTTGCCCTTACGCATCAGCCCCAAACGTCCAATATAATCCCCCCACCTTTGATCATGATTTCCTCCTAATCCGGTTGAAAGTGTTCGGTGAAGACAGCCAGAGGCAATATGTCTGCTCAAGGTAGGATGCCCACTTCCTCTTGTGGAGAGACCGCGTTAATTACCTCTGCTCGTGCACTGAAACTAACTCAAGTGACCAAAGTAAAAGTTAAATCTGTGATTGGATGAATCAGCAGCAGGGACTTGTTGAGTTCTTATTGATCTTATTCAGCGGGGAGACACAGCTGGAGAGGCGGTGGACGCATGGGCTGCATCCTTTCTATTCAAACTTCATTATAACTGATTAAAGTGACTTTGCGACGCAGCATCATCTGGTCACATCAGATGAGTGGATTAGCAAAAGGGGTTTTTGTTTTTTTTAACTCCTCTGAGTTTTACTGCGCTTTTAATCCTTGCGCCATATATTTGCATGCAGAAACACACACGCACACACACACACACGCCACTTTTGTTCTCTGCTGGTAAGGATGATTAAAGACAGTTGTTGTCGACAATTATGTTAAAAGTCATTTTAAAACTTTATAAAAATGGACATCACACCTCGAACCAGCATTTGTAGATGTTATTGTTGTGTACCTTCTGTAAAATGTGACAGGATAAGTACGTACAAATAAGATTTAAGATCATTTAATTGTCATCTTACAGCACAAGGTTGTAAAATGAAGTGCAGTTCTATTCCCCTTATGCTACTACTAATATCACTATTTTGCTAAAACCTACGAACCATCTGCTAATGGACAGATGGAAAACAGGGTTCCACATTCTTTCTACAGTAAGATAAGATCAATTTTGTTAATCCTACACGGGGGAAATTCTCTTCGTGTTACCTATGTTTGTCATTCACATTCAAGTGTATTTCAATTTAAAATGTATAGGTGCTTCCTATTAATATATCTATAGCACAGGTGAGCATTTGATATGTTTTCCCTTTACGGTTAAGTCCTTTCCTTGTCCTAATCCTTTCCTTTTGCAGGATCCACATACCATGTATCTTTCAAGTATGTGTGTGAGCTGCTATAAATCCATCCTCTCTCTGAAGCTCCCTGCTGTCAGACGGCCCAGCTTCTGGCTCCTTCTCAGCTGTTGCCTCCGTGACTCCACACAGACAACTGAGTCTCTATTAATCAAGCATCTTAGAGGGAAATCAATCCCAACCGATCTCAAATTCTCAGAGCAACTTATATGTGGTAATGCTTTCAGAACCAAGAGCAAAATAATTTCACCAATTTTGTTAACCTTGAAAAATTGTACAGATAAGCCCAGTATTTTTATAACAAGCCTTTCTCGGTGTCTGTAGCTGCTCCACCCTGCAGTCTCTCCTGTGCTGCACACCATCCTTGATCCCATCACCAGAGAGATAAAAAACCAGCCCCAGCTCACAGCTTCCTTCAAGATGTGACTTTTAGACATTTTTAGCTACTGACTGTATGTCTAAACACCCATCTGTCCAAAAAGCTTGTATGGCAGTCAAGACTGCTGACGCTGCTCATGCGCTTTGCCTGCTGTATAGCATGACAACACTCAGTTCTCCTATCTGCCGACATGGTTGCTATTGACTGGTTTCATTTATTGCAGGACCTCTCAGTCCTCTAGGATTGATGGCAATTATGTCGACAATAATAGTATCTGAACCAATTTGTCTGCACATGCTACAGAGGCAAACACTTAACTGGAAATAATGAGGTCAAAGCTTCAAAAATATTGATCACAATGAACTCTGTAAAACAAAATACATTCGCTTCTTGGCTGCAATTCCTCAAACTCCTTCTTATCTGAAGCTTTGCAGCAGACGCCACCGCTAAACACAGTGAGAAGATTACGAAGCTACGAAAATGTCAGAGCTGTTTATGTTAGTTACAGTTATATTGATTTTAAAAACTGTGTTTGACGCTTCATGAAAAAGCAAAATGCAGAGGTAGAAAGTAACTAATTACATTTACTCACGTTACTGTAATTGAGTAGTTTTTTTGCGTACTTGTGTTTTTTAATAGTTCTTAAAATCTGTAACTTTACTTTTTATTGGAGAAGTTTTACTTGAAGTATTTTTCTTCACTACATTTTAAATCATGTCTGTTACTGAGTAGAAGAAGACGAAAGCGTCTCAGAAGTGTCACCCCTTTGCTGCACTGGCAAGAGGGATCTACTGCATTACATTCACCACTGTGTATTTCAGTGAATTTTCTATTTGACACCATGAAATGTAATTATGGAGACTCCTTGAAGAGTGAGTTACACACAAACCACAGTAAGCAGGCAGCCTGCTGGCTAATTATTACTAGTTATATCGATTATTCGTCATTACCGCAACATATCTGAATTTCCACAGGTCTGGTGATTTTGTTTGTTAGCATGACAAAGGTGCGAATAAAATACTTACAGGACAAAGAAGAGAGATGGAACTTCCATTTGTGTGCTGTTTCCCTTTCCATTTTCCTGTTGCACTTCCAGCTAGGACGGCCATAAGCCTGCACTGATGTTGGCTCGCTACTTAAAGGTTTAATAGTCCACTGACACTCCACACTACTTGGTTTGGGAAGGCCCTTAATGTGGCGGACCCTCTGCGAGAACGCGCCGTGGAGGATAGGGCAAGGGGATAGGGGCCAGTTTGAGATTGGGCCCCAGACAGCAAAGTGACACTGTTGTGAAGACATGGAGTGGGACCCCCCCAAAAAGTAACTAAGTAACTTTATATTTTAAATGAACTACTTTTTACTTTTACTTGAGTACATTTTTACACCAGTAATTTTGCTTCTACCTAAGTAAAATTTTATCAAGGTAACAGTACTTCTATTTCAGTAATTTTTTTAGTACTCTTTCCACCCCTGGCACAATGGTCAGAATTTCTTGGCTAAACTAAATACCTACAAATCATTTCAAATTATACTGGACTGTTCTGGAAACTGTTGCCTTAGTTTCACAGGTTTTGCAATGTAATTATTTAACACTATAATAGCAATATCGTGGTTTTTGCTTATATTGCAAAGGTTGTTTCATTATCATTGTTGTTCACCACAGCTGATATATTTTACTGTTCCAAGAGGATTCAAATGCTGTTTCAGAGGCTTGTCAAACTGAAAAGAAAAGCATTCTGGGAATTTCCTTGTGGGGAAAAAAACTGTTTCTCAGTTCTATTTGCATATCTAACACATAAATCAGTTAACAAACATTCTTTGGGGTCACTCTCTGGTGTGCATAGAGGAATAAAGAGCCACATTCATGCTGCTCTCGTCTAACTTCTCTTGACCTGCCATTAACGTTTTCAAAAGTCCCATGAGTCATTGTAAGAAATCAACCGCTATTATTTTCAGCTGCTCTCACAGCTAATGAGCAACAAACACTAATGATAGCAATCAGACGTGGCAGTATTGTGCCATTGACATCTCTATAACAATCACTTGCCTGGATCTTTTTGCAATTTCCGCTGCACAAGACACCAGCAATTTTGTCTTAACAGCCCTCTATACATCGAGACATTTGATTGTTGGAGAGGTGCTGTCCATTTTTCTAAGTTGCACTTTATTTTAAGAGGATTTGTGTGTTTCTTGGTAGCGGTGAGCTGCAGCCATTTGCTGAATGGGTTTTCAACGGCGCTTATATCTGACTGTGATCTTTGTCCTCTGGAGCTGAAGCTTGCTACCTTTTCCCAGAGCATCACATGACTTCCTTGCAACAAGCCAAAAAGATCAAAAAGAGTGACATCAAAGACAATGTATTCATCCATAGCTGGTCAATAAAATTCAGCATACCTGTTCTCAGAACACACATATGAAATCACCATATGTAAGACAGCATGGCTTCATGACACAGCAAAGTGCTCTCCTTCATGTTTCTTTAACTTTGAAGAGAGGCAGCGACTTTGTTGTACATCTCGTAAGAAAGAGCTGTTTGTATAAATTCCAGCTTTTCATTCTCTTTGATACTGGTTCCAAATATTTAAATCAGCACCACTGACACCAAATCCTGTTTAGTGTCCTCACTCAGTACCTTATCCAGTGTTTATAGAATAAGTCTTCACTGAGTAATCCCTGTTTACACAATACACCTTATGTGCTTTAGACAGAATGCTCCATTCACAGTTGTGCCAGACACTTGTCATTTAAGGTTTATTGGAGAATTGCAGCTAGCTGGTGCTGAGAATGCTGAAAAGGATGCGATGGAAGGTCACACTCGGTCAGGCTGGTAAGCTGTGTGGTGATACCCACTTTAAGAAAGGTCAGTTGTCAGTTGAGGGATAAGCTAACAGAAAAAAAGAGCATCAAAGCCAAACACAGCAACTGTGACATCCATATAGTGTAAATCCAGGAAAGTGTAAACATAAACAGAAAAATATAAATGCCTTTTTTAAATTTACTTTTTTTTAACATAAAAAGAGAGAATATGAAGTCAGTGTTTAAAAAAAATAATTTAAATGGCAATTAAATCCTTTAAAGCTTGGTTTTAGTATTTACCAACATATTGATTTATGATAATTAAACACTGTAAACAATGGATTCATTGTTTGTAGTGTCATACTTCCTCACACTTTAATTAAATGCATAAGAAACTAAATGGACAAATGTTTGGTTATCATAAACCTGACTGCCCACTACTTATTTTTGCAGAGGGGCAACGCCCACTCTAACTAAGCTGCATCATGTGCTTGGACTCTGGTAGACCTGCCTCCATGTCTAGTGGGGTTGTAAAGTCACAGTTTGGCTCATACCTCGGTTTAGAGGTCAAGGTTCGGTACGAGTTTGGAACAAAAATTTCACCTCCTTTCCCATCTTCACTTTTGCTCCCTTACTCAGGTGTTTCCTCACCTGACAATACTTGACACACGCATACGTCCACACATCATAGGTCGCCATAAAAGATCAGCACAGGGTGTTTTACTTTGAAAATTGACCAGAGTCACTGCAGTGTCTGAGACTTCCTGTGCGCAGCTTGAGGCAGCTAGCCTCTCCCTCACATGTTGCGGCTTAAACAGTGGATTCATTTTGAGCGTCATGCAATGGAATGTTTCATTCGACCAACAGAGTTTGATTCGAGCACTTTGGAAAATTTAGAGAAGCTTCACAATTACAAAATTACAA
>JAQLOL010000013.1:22287067-22309234 GCA_029783665.1 Naso thynnoides
AAAGTAGAAATTGGATATTTCTCACCCGAAACGCAGCAACTCATGTGTGCACATGAAAGCCCTGAGTGGATGAGATTGATTTCTTGCTTAATGTATAAATTTGACATTTTTGAGGAAATATATATTATTCTGTTGGATGGAAGGTTAAATATGCCACTGACAGTAAAAACACCAATTTTTCACCAAAGCTACACAAAATAGCATTAAAGCTGAAATGATGAATCAATTTCAGCTGTTACCAAAACATTTAGCTATGGATTAATTGTCTAATTTTTTTATTTCAAATGTAAAAATGGCACAATACTTCCGGCACTTTAAGGGCGAATATTTCCCGTTTTGCTTCGCTTAAAGTGAAATAACTACGTTTAACCATGTCAGTGCTTTTCTGACGAACGAGACAATTTGAAAATGTTGCTTTGGTCTCTTGGATTCGTGACTTGTGATGGACATTTTTCACTATTTCTTAGTTTATTATTAACCAAACAGGTAATTTGGGTAATAATCATAATCATCGGATTAATCGATAATGAAAATGAACAACTACTGAAGTAAAGTGCTTGTCCAGTGTTGCCTGATGGAAAGTACGTCAGTATTGTACTGTTGCATTAAAATGATTGTATTTTGCTAGAAATTATCGTACGTTTAAAAAAATATATATATCAGAAAGGGCCTGAAAACTGCACAATGGAAAAACTGCCCTGCACACCATATGAATGTAACAGGATGTAGGCTCTGTTCTTTAAAGGAGATCACAGCTCTTTGCCTCACACAACACATTCAACTGTATCCTATTACTTCATCATTCCTTCCGTGGTTATTACCCTTCAGTACAAAAGCACCGTATCTACACACGGTGTCAGTGTTTGACCACAGGGAACTGAACTCACTCAGAGAAATGGCAAAATTGTTGTACATTTGGCCTTTTTTGGCATGATTGATTGTACATCGTACAGAAGGCAAAATTATCGTACAAATACGATAGTTATTGTACATCTGGCAACACTGTTACTAGTCATAAGCCATGTTTCCATCCAAAGGTAATTCGAACCAGTGGGAGATGCACATTAAAAGAAATTCGAATCGTGTGTTTCCATCAAAAGCACGAACTTTGGTAAAACTACTAACTTGCGCGAGTTTTCCGCCGGTTACCATCCGCATAATATAACATATAACAACCCGACTCCGAGAAGACAGGACCCCGGCATGATGGGATCTGTTACCAGCCTCACACCGTCCACAGGGTGAGCCTCGATCAGAAGGACTCAGGCCCCTGAGCGACACCAGCAAAGCGGTCTTCCGTACGCCACATTTCCCACGACCGCCCGCCCGATGGGGATTCGGCGCTGGGCTCTTCCCTCTTCGCTCGCTGCTACTGAGGGAATCCTGGTTAGTTTCTTTTCCTCTGCTCAGCAATATGCTCAAATTCAGCGGGTTGTCTCGTCTGATCTGAGGTCGTAGTCGGATGGAGGCAGGGATGCGACGGGGGTAATCTAATGTTGTTGTCTTCCAGTGACCCACAAACACCAGAAGCAGTTGGGGTGAAAGTGCGCTACGTCAGACTTAATTCGAATATATCTGTTTCCATCCCTTTTGAATCAACCAAAACCCAGCTCTAGCTAGCGTATTTTAGTTTGTGTGAATCAGGGGATTTTAGTTCTAATTACGGCGTTTCCGTCATAATTTTCCGATGCGATACGTCTAGATGCGAATCTAAAAGGGGCGATGGAAACATGACTATACTCATCTTTTAATATTTGAACACTTTCCAAAAAGTGGTGATTAAATTTAAACCTATTATAGATGAACCTTTCTTACAGAGTAAACAAGTGGCCGGCCAGACTGTAATACTTCAGAATTATCACTAGCCAGCGAGTCTCGTCTGTTTTAAAGGTCGCTAACAGGTACCTTTGCAAAGACGACACACATAAACCCTAGTTTATGTTGAAGTTTACACGGTTTCCACGTTTACACGGGAGCAGCCCCACTAAAAATGGAAAGGGCTCTCCTTTGCATCTTATATGTCCACGTTTACACAAACAACAGAGAGCGCTGTAGTGTGCATGCCAGGGCAGTAGTTGGCGGGTACGTTTGTAATGACATACTGTCAAAGCTGCCGAAGTTGTTAACTTCCTGTTTCTCCTAAGCCCCAAGCAGCCACAAATTAAAGAAATTCAGCCGGTTTACACAGCCAGAAAAAAGGTTGCGATTTCGAAAGATTCCACTTTGGAATCTGGTTTCAAAATTTTCCGGTTTCAGAGGCTCCAGCACGTTGTTGTCATGTGAAAGGAAGGTCGAACCGCAACAAAAGTGAGAAGTTTGATATGAAAACTTGCGCCGTGTAAACTAGGCCTAAGGAGCGCTGTTTGTTTTCTCCTGCAGTTTGGATACCTTCCTCCTGCGCCTCCCATCCCCATGCCTCCTCCCTTCCCTCCTGACTTTCCCCCCTTACCAGCTGAGGAGATGGAGCTGTCTAGTGAAGAAGAATCAGAATATGAAAGTGGAGACGATGAAGACAAGGAGAGGTGAGGAGCAGATAACCGCTCGCATCTCTGCATTAGCATGACCTTGAGACAAAAAGGTGGCCATTCATTTTGTTTTGCGTTATTTGGCCGCCTGATGTCCAGCCACTGTGTTTGTTTGTCATTCAAGAGTAATATTGTTCCTGAAACACAAGTGGCTCGAAGGGAAATGTCTTTAAATTCTAATGGGTGGACAATGGGCAGAATTTTCTTCTCCTTATTCCCCATGCTTGCTTTATTTCAGGATTGTTCGTCTGATGGGGCTGGTCAGCCAAGCATGCAAGAGACCCCTGAGATCAAAAACAGCTTCAAAAAGAAAGAAGCCCAAGATCAAGGATCTGCTCTATGCTCCTAAACCAGACTCTCAAAGGTACAGCAAAGGCACTCATGCATGTCACAGTTCTTACACAAAGCTCATCTCTAGACAGTATTCATAGGCGGCTAAAAGGAGGACAAAAACCTCCAGACAGTAAGCTTCCCTCATAAAGACAGCCTTGTGTGGCGCGGAGACTTGTGTTTCAGCATCACTCACACACACACACACGCTCACACACACACACACACACTCACTCCCTTAATGATGGACCACAAACTCTGTTTTCAAACTATAAATATATACACACACACACACACACACAGACAGCTCAGTGTCTCCCGGCTGCATGTTGGCGGACTGGGAAATATCTGTGGCCGCCCAGAACAGAATATCCCACTCCTGAAGCCGCTCAGGAAGCAGGTTTATTGTGGTACTTTTTCGAGGCTGCTGTTGAGGGCAGCGCTGATTGTCTCTGCTGTCCTCAGTGCTCCAGCGCTGCAGCCCTCCGATGTGTTCGAGCAGCCCCTACCCACCGGGCAGAGGAAAATTGAATTTCACATTTCGGTGCCAGAGGTGGCGGTGGTGGAAGGAAGTGGGCCGGGTCAGCCTGATGATGAAGGCAGAGGTAAGGTCTCTGCCTGATATGATTTCTGATCATTTTTGTCACTGCGTCTTCGATTGTCTGTTTTTTCCCTGAGTACAAAGTGATGCCAAACAGAAATATTCACTTAATAAAATACAAAAGAGAAACACAAAAAGTACTCCCATTTAAATGGATGAATATTTGGTATTGTGTTTGAAAGAGAAAAAATATCCCTTATTAAAGAAAAAAGAAGGTAATTGACTTGACTTGAGCACTAATCAGTAAAATGAAGTTTTCCTTGAGGTAAAATGACATCACTTTGATAAAAGTAAACCAGAGCTAAAGTGAGATCAGGGATGTCTTAGGTCTTACCAATGAGTTAAAAAGTAAATGTATTGAAACTAAGCTTCTTCGTAGGAGTCACTTGACTGAGATTTGTCAGTTGATTAATATTTTGGTCCATCAAACGTCAAAAAATAGGTCCATGGTGGAGCCTTCAAATGTCAGAGTCCAACCAGCGCTCTGTTACCAGGGATGCACGATATTGGGATTTTTTGCCGAAATCCGATATGCTAATATTTCACAACTCATTTGGCCGATAATCGACATTGATACAGATATACACTTTTTGTATATTTTTTTCCCAACATCTAATTGCAGAGATAATCAGGTCTCTTCCGTAATGGAATTTACATACAGTATTAAAATGCGTACTCTTAAGACCCTAACCCCTCTGGCAAATGCATACATAAAATACAAAGCTTTAAATTATGTAATATTCATTCTTTGTGCAAAGGAAGAAAAATATTTGAACTTACATTATGTAAAACATATATTTATTTTTGACAGTTGCTTTTAAACAAAACAAGTAAGATACATCCTGCTTAAAAATGCATGATGCTCCTTCTTTGACAGTCAGAACATCACCCACAACCACAAGTGACAAAGTCAGTAAACAGAACATCTGTCCACAGGCAACATGTGAAACTTGACGTCGACTCAGGCGTTTAATCAAGGAAACAGCAACATATTATTTATCGGTTATTATATTGGATGATATTGGCGTGCTTGCTGATATCTGAAATTAATTTTTAAGCCAAAATCGGCCGATACCAATAACATGCCAATGATATTGTGCATCCCCATCTGTTACCCTAACTGTTTCATTCACACAAATTCTGTATAAAACACTAAAATAAAATATGCACACATTTTAAAGGCTGGAAAAGCACATTTTTTATTTTTGCTCGGAAAAATAGTTGCTGTTTATCTCGTTTTAAAAATAGCGGCTTATTTTTCGCTTGTCCACAGAATACCCAGTGTTTCACCACACATTGTATTTCTCACGCTGAAAAAATATAGGCTGTAATATATTGTGTAGCTGCAGAACAACTGGCCTAATCCGCCGTGTCCCACTGTCTTACTTCGACCCTGAACACATCTTTAGCTCTCTCAGCAGCACCCTGTGGCAGCACCCGCTAGCATAACACAGACAAGCTAACAGTGATAACATTTGACTGTCTTCACACGCTCTCACGCCACACCTCCAAGTTTATCTAGCACCCCCGGGCTGCCTTGGTGGAGGTCTGCACTCTCTGAGTGCTTTCTAGTTAAACAATGTCATGTTAAGTTTGACAGAGCAGATCAAGTCATTCAGAAAGTCAGACACAGGAATGACATATAATCTGGTCAATTTTCAAAATAAAACACAGTGCAGATTGTGTTTTGCTTGACTACATCACTGTTGCAACCGGTGGTACCGGATCAAAAGTCAGGAACAGGTCAGAGGATATTTTACCACCATGACAGAAGGCTCATACTGTCCTATGTAAACCATATTGTACTATATTACTCTTTCAAACACTTAACACTTGTACTTGTTTACTTATGTTTATCAATGGATGGGTAGATAGACATAAAATGGTCTACCTGGTTTCAGCCTTTGTCTCTGGCTTGCATCTGCTGTGCGGTTCCTTCAAGTGAGGATTTATAATGTGTGACAGCGTCCAGCTGTCACATTTAGATTGTCGTGCATTCTTACTTGTAGACGGTTGTACTATTCTCATTTGGGAAATGCGAATTGTACAAACGTTGGTTAAGAGTGCCGTTGTGTTGCTCATTATGTAAAACATTTGAAAGACTCTAAATTTTCCATTTCTGTTACTTCACATTCACCTTTTTTAATCATCTTTAATCATGTATTTACATTTATTTATCACATATTGAGTCATTTAATGGCTTGTGTAAATAGGTGACAATTTTGCCTGTAAAGTTGTTGTGAGTATTAATGCTGCTATGGTTACAAATGATGATCAACTACATGTGTCAGTAAAAAAGCAGCTACAGTCAATAATCTTGTAAATGCTTTTTTCATTATTCTTGTAACATACCATACTAGAGATGCATGATATTGGATTTTTTGCTGATATCGATATGCAGATATTTTACAACTCTTTGGCCGATAATTGACAACAATGTCAATATCTATGTATGCTTTTTTCCAAAACTTTATTGCAGGGATCATCAAGTCTCTTCTATAGTGGAATTTACATACAGTATTGTTATGCTTACTCTTAAGATGTTGGCCTGTTGGCAAATGCAGGCATAAAATACAAAGTTGAAATGTATGTAATATTCATTCCTTGCGCATAAGAAGAAAAATACGTCATCTTTTGTTTTTTAAAACATGTCACATACTTATGACAATTACTTTTAAACAAAACAAGTAAGCTACATCCTGCCTAAAACTGGATGATGCTCTCTCTGAGACAATCATAACAATTAACAATTCCCACAACCAGGACAAATCTGATCTGTTCCACAAGTGACAACTCAGTAAACATAACATCTGTCCACAGGGAACACGTGAAACATGGCGTCGACTCGGGTATTTAATCAAGGAAACAGCAGCCTGTTATTTTAACAGTTATTATATCAGCAGCCACTATCACTAGTTTGTACTTGTAAATACTCATATCAGTCTTTTTTTGTCTGTCTTACTATGATTTTTTATTTTGTTATGTAAGACCTCAGGACAAACTGTAGTTTACCCCTCATTTAATTATGATTTTATTGATTGTAATTATGATTAAAACATTTATAATTTGACAAATTCAATAAAGTTTTATCCGCTTAATTTGAATAAATATGAGTATTACTTTCTTTCATTTAAAATTATTAAAGTGTATTCTCTTTATGAGTTTTATAAAATGTTTAAATCATTTTTGGCTGTAGGCCTACTGAATCCACCACATCTGTTTTTAGTTTCACCTAAAGGGCCAGTGTGTAGGATTTAGTGGTATCTAGTGGTGAGGTTGCAGAATGCAACCTGCTCTGCTCACCCTCATCTTCTTAGCTTGAAAGGAAACCTCCAGTGCCTGCGAAGCTTGTGAAAATGCAAAGAACCAGTGTTATGTTTAACACTGGCTGCAGAAGCTCTGCCATGGCGATATCTGCGGAAGAAGAAAGGCTCCTTTTGTAGGTAATAAAAAAAAAAAAAAAAAAGTTTCTCATTTTCAGGTGATTACACACTATTGACAACAACCTGTAAGTCACCAGACCTTTAATGTCCTCTTTTATTGACATCCTATTTGTAATCAAGTATGAATCTGACCTTGACAGAGCAGGTCGCTGCCTCTGTACTCCAGCGTCTGATAAACTGTGGCGACTGGGAGATAAATGATTAACTTTGCTTCTGTGAATTGCCACTCTGCATGTAATTGTCACATGAACACGGGAGGCAACACCACAACTAAACAACTTCAGTTGAATGAATAACAATTGATGGGTGCAGCGCTATCATGAAATCCTTCAGTTTGGATTACAGTGACCTTGAGGCCAAATAAATTCCCACCATGTGGAGGTCAGTGTTTTGCCTGCATGATAAATACCTCATGCAGTAAATCGAGGGAACTTGTCTGCACTCAGACAGACAATAAGAGGAGGACCTTTTCTGAGCATAAAAGCTCCAGTCAGCAGCGCCATAATTGCTTCTCATACGGCAAATTTGCTTTTACTCTCTCTCTCTCAGTTAATGAAATTAAACCAGAACATTCTTCTCACAATCAGCAGTGCAGTGGACCTAAATGTCAGTGGCTTCTGGGTTTCTTCATTCAATTTGAGCAAACACCCAGGAGAGAGGGGGTATATGGCATGAAGTGATTGACAGAGTTCCATTACAAGGGCTTATCAGACCTCTGTCTGCAATTATCCAGGTTCAATATGGTGGTGGGATTTGATTTGTGCCGGGATTATAGTCACAAAGATGTGTGTAGAAAGGGGTGCTGCTCCACATCATGACCCCTCAATAATTTTCATTAGCATGTTCTCCCCTGCTAACACCCAGGCAGCACTCGCTGCCAGCTCATTGTTTTGTCAGTGTTTTCCTGGCTAGAAATATCAGTAGATTGTTTATTTCGCAGGCCATTTTTATGTGGATTTTGATATTTACATTTGACATTTGGTTCATGGTTTGTTGTCTTTATTCAACCTTTGGCTGTGAAAGACAAAAGTTTACTGCCCGGGTGGTTGGCAAACAGCAGCACATGAGCAGGTTGCAGTCAGCAGAGGCACAAAGGGAAACTAAACAGCACAGATAAAATTATTACATGTGGCAACTGCAAACAAAAGAATATCCTGTTGTTTTCCTCCCTGCAGTGTTTGGGAATTTGAGTGCAAAATAAGTAGTGCTATAAAGTGAAAAAACATTTTGTGGAAGGTATTTGGTCACTGGTTGGCTGTACCAAACACCCGCTGTTCAAGTAGAGTTTGGTTGCCCCTTTGTCTCCCCTCAAATCCTCAGCTAACTTTTCTAGCAGATGTCGGCTAAGTCATTACTGCCATATTATCTCAGGGTTTAGTCAAATTACACGAGCTACATCTGCTCCCCACACACTGTATGTGTTTGCTGTATGACATTCTGCCTGTTAAACAAACAAAACAAAAACAAAGCTTAGAGTCTACAGCCATGCTTAGTGGGTCTGTGAGGCTGCACATAGGCACAGTGGTGCTTTGAGCTAAATGCTAACATGCTGATGATGGGTTTACTGTTAGCTTAGCACATTAGCAAAATGAGGGTGATGGAAATGTTAGTGGGATCACAGGTATTATGTCTTAGAAATATTGAAACTTTAACCTGATGATGGCACTATATGAAATGTTTAAGAATGACTAAAGTTATTGGAATTATTTTGCTCAATTATAATGTAAACAATGTTGGGGAGTACCTAGTTAAATGTAACCAAATTATGTAATTTTATTAAAAAATAAATGTAACTGTACTTAGTTACAGTTCCTGAAAAAAATGTGTAATTAAATTACAGTTACTTCTAAAAATGTTAATGATTACAAAGGGGTTACATCTGAATATTTTCTGTAAAAAGTTTAGGCTATATGTTGAATAATATTCATTTTGTTGCTTTGCATGTTTTTGATGAGCACAATGCCTTATTTTGCCACTTCCAGTCAAGGCTATTTAGAAAAGTTTTATGTTAATTTGATGCTTTTGATAGGTTCTCTTGTTTGACTTTGCAGTGCTCCACTTCTGCTTTTAACACTGCCTGGATTAAACATTCAAAAATGGCTAACAGTTGAAATCATTTGTCAGAAATTTAGAATACTGATCAGAAAGTAATCAAATGTAATTAGTTACATTACATTGATAAAGTAATTGAAAGAGTTAGGCGACATTACTTATTACATTTTAAATTGGGTAACTAGTAATCTGTAACCTATTATGTTACCCAAGTAATCCTCCCAGCCCTGGATGTAAATAATCTTCATGTATGAGAAACATACCAAAAAGGTCAAAGAAATCCTGATGTGCAAAAACAAATTTACAGAAGTCGCAAGAAAAAAGTCATAGGCTATATTTGGTCATTTTTCTAAATTCTGTCTAATCAAAGCTGACAGCTTCTTTACTGTCTGCCACAGGAGTTTTCATTATCATTATAAGCTCAATATGAAAGAGCAGCTTTTGAAACTTAATGCTGCTGAACCTGGCAACTTTTTACAAAGGTGGCTCAAATGACAGTGGAACACATGTTGGGAGCTTTACAGTTCAAAAAATACTGTTTTGATCAAACCACGCCAATCATACCTAATTTCGGTGAAAGGTGGATGAAGGTTGTGAAGAGGCTCAGCCCAGTTTGCTTGCTGGACTTTTAATATTCTATATGATCCTGCTCAATACTGGAACAATCTTTATTTTAGTCTTGTCTTTTGGTTTGCTTGTAAGCCAGGCGTTTCATCATCTGGCCCTGTAATCACTTATTCATTTAAATTATTTTATGGCCATTTTATGCTAGAGACTAGTAGAAATGTACTCACTGCACTTTTTAATTGTTATAAGCCATCATTCATTTTGAGCTTCATGCAGACAAAGCAGAATCTATGAAAGCGCTTTTTTTTTCACTTTAAAGGTCTCTACTGGTTCTTTTAGATCTGTGCATCCTGCAGCCAAACCATTCACAGAGGAAATAAGACATTTGACTTCAGTCGTCTTTTTCCACCCCTTGCAGCCGATGCATTTTTCAGCAACACGTCCTGCAGTCAGCACAATTACAACAGGCTGAGGCCAATAGCAGCTTGATAGGCTGCAGGAAATAAATGCTTTCAGCCGCAGACGCAACCAATTGTTGAAGGACAGCTGTGCCATGCAAATCACTCAGAGGGAGCAGGAGGGGGTGTTCTGATGTGGTTGGGTCAGCAGACAGGGGACAGCACTTCGGTTGCACTTTGCCACGAGGCAGCACTGATTCTGTTCAACCACAACACAAAAAGCACTATGCAAAAAATCTTAGCTGAAGTAAAAAGAATACACACACCAGAATAAGCACATACTCCCAGCTAAGCATGCAAATTCCCACACACTGCTATATTCAAGTGCAGGCACTCCATCCCTCCTTCATTCATAAACTCATACATGCACAGTCACATAGCTGGCAGTTCCACACTGCTCCGAACACACAGCAGTCATGTATTTACACATGCAGTCAAGACATGCCAGAGGATAATAAAATGAAAACATGCTCACAAGCACACAACACACACACCGCACACACACAGAGATCATCTCTGGAGGCCTCTAAACAGAGAGGAGTAGAGAGAATATAAAATGTAAATTTTTTGTCTTGCTACATAAAAATGCAGTCAGTACAGACAAAATGTATTTCCATAATGACTCTGGCTTGGTGTGCATATGGGGTGTTAGCTTCCCCTCTGCAGGCGCTGCATGTGAAATGAGCCGCCGCTCCCGCTGCCTATTTCATGAACTCTCGTTGTCCACTAGCGCTCACTGCCTTGACATTAAGTGTAACGACTCCAAGCCAAACAGGTGGGCAACTATCTTCAACATTCGTGACGTCGGCCCATCCAAATTTCAAGTTGACTGCAGAGGTACAAGGGCAGGACAACTACTAGAGTTGCATTAATGGTCTTTAAAACTTCATTAGTAATGTTAAATTATTATAGAAATGATGATCACTGTGATGAAAAAAATGTTTTTATTCCACATTCATCATATACACACAAGAGACAATATTTTGGGGTTATATCTGGAAGGTTTTAGCTGTTTATTCCCAGCTCCTTTGTAAAACTGGTGGCTATCTTTGGAAATGTTGAGTTTTTCTTTTCCAGTTTGATAAAACTTACTCTCTATTTTATTTTTTAAATTGTGGTTCTCTCGCCTCTGTTTGCATTCTCTGATCCAAACAGATTTTCTTGCATTCCCCAAGTAAGCGCAATAAATCCAGTTCTCACCTGAGCAGCTGTCACTTAAAAATGATAATGAATATATTATGGAAAAGAAAAACAAAAAGGTTTATGCTGTTTCATGTCTTTCATTTTCTGTCTCATAAGTTGCAAAGTTTTAATAGCTGACTGATGTCAGATATTGTCTCATGCTTTGTTTAATTGCACTGAAATATTAAATCAAAGGTAAACTGACACGGGTTGGATCTCACAGAGACTACTGAAATGCTGCCTTCTAATTCCTGCTTTACTGGAAAAGTCAATAGTGTTGCTGTGCTCATCAATAAAGTCATTTCCACCAGGGTTGCAGCTTTCCTTACACAGAATGGCGACTAATTATCTAAGGTTGAAAATATTGACAAGTCAGTTGTGGTGCAGATGATACAGACACATGAGCAATGTGAAATAAGATATTTCTCAGTAACTGACAAGAGTGATCACGTGACCAATTATATTTTCACCGTATGTTTGATAATAATAATAATGATAATGATGATGTCAATATGTCTAAGTTAATTCTGTATCTGGCCTTTAAAAGTGTTGAGTGTTTTATGCCCATTACATAATCTTTGCTATCCTCACATTCACGGTAAACAAAGAAATAAACAGCTCAGCAAAGCGTCACGCTGAAGTGTAAAATTTGGCAGAGAAGCTGAGGAAAAAGAAGACAGGGAGAAAAAGTGTTCTTCAAATAAACCCTGCTAATGAGCTGGCGCGAGATTTACATAGCTTGATGACTAAGGATCCTGGGCAATTACCCGCATGTACCTCAAGGTTTAATCTGTGATGAGTATAGGTCTGGTGACAATGCCAGCCAATCAATCCCTGTCTAGAGGGGTCAGTGGGAACAGCAGCTTTTCCTGGTTCAACATTAGCTGTCTGCTGACACACAGTGCTGCTCGACATCACCAATGGCTTTATGAATAATTTTTTTCATTAGCTGTCAGAGGACAGACAGCATTAAGCAGCTATGCTTCATCTTTGTTAGTATGAATCCTAATCAAAGGAGGATGCAAAAGCACCCATGCTAATCAAGCAAGTCTCTCAATGGGTCATTTTTCCACCTCTCAACACTGCACTTGTACAGTTCATGGCTGCTTTTAAAATAAGCACTTTATCACATTCTGTAATATGAAAAGGTGATGTGATAAAGCTGTGAAAAATGTCTTCCATACACACTGCGTACACTGTGTACCAATGTACCCCCTACACACTGTGCGATATTTGCAGTCTTATGGTTGGGCAATGGGACGAATATATTGACCATCTGTGAGTTGGTTTGTTGGGTTAGCGTTACCCCTAACAGGAAGTGCGTTCCCCGGCTGTGGGAGTGCGCATGCAGTGAAGGCGGACCTACGTTGCTACGCTTCGATTTCACCCAAGTAAAATAAAAATAACATGTGGATTGTTCAATTCATTGTTTGGTATTGTTTTACCATCCAGGTTGCACTGTAACGTATGGCTCATCTATCAAAAGAAATGATTTTATTCACAGACTGCAGACCGTCTGTGGAGCGGCTCCTTGTGCAAGTTGAGAGAGAGCGGTGCAGCTTTGCAACTCACTGTGAGGAGATGAGAGTAGGCCTAAAGATAATTATACAATTATTATTATTATTATTATTATTATTATACAATTTATACGGTGGCCGGTTAGAAAATTTCCACATATCACCCAGCCCTACAGTCTTATAAGTTTACTGCTTGCCACACTGTTCTAATAACCTTGGGAACGATGTCAAATTTTGTGTATGCAAATTATGCGATGGTAACAACTACTGAATTGCAGGCTATGACACAAAACACATCTTTAGCATGCGCTGCATCATCAAACATGTATGCTGCTATACCGGCAGATAAGAACGATGAAGCTAAAGGAGAACCGAGACCTTGCAATAGTGGCAACTTGGATGCCAATTTTGTAAAGACAGCCTAGGAAAGGATTGATTAGCATGCTAACCATCTCTGCTTGTTGGGTTAGTGCCGGTATCACGTTGATGAACGCTGCATTTTGATGCTTGGTTAGTAGTCTCTATAAAAGACAACATTCACTGAATGTAGTGTCTGTAGGCAAGGCAGTGCAATCTTGGTACCAGAAAAGCTCCGGTTTCCGGTTGTAGTCTGTTATGGTCCACGTAATTAACGGCGGACTGTTAACTGCTAACAGCATGTAAACTGGCTACTTGTGAAAAGATCCGCTGGCAGATATGGTCTCTCAATTCCGACTCTATTCTCGTGTTGACTGTAAACAGTCCAACTGTAAACAGCAAGCAGCACGTGGAAGTCGGAAACGGAAATTCGCCTCCTCCAACAGAAGCCCAAGAATAATGGGGCTTGCCCCCTGAGGCTGTATCGCCGTCTACCAGAAGTCAGACGGTGAACGCAGCCGATGGATTCCGAGATTGGTTGGTTAGTAGCAGCTGTCACATTAAAATTAATTCACATAAGGGTTGACTGAACAGTCTACAAACAGCATAATGTTTTCTAAAAGCAGGACTACACTCACAGACTAAACACGCTTGCAACTTGCAAAGCAGTGCATGTTTTCCATGACATTACTTAAGCCATTCAAGGACTTGACTTCATTTCGAGTGAAAGCATGTCAGATTTGATTGATTGCAATGATATAATGCCTGCCCTGAGTACTACACAACTGTCATGGAAATAGGATGACAGCTGGGGCAGATACTTTATCAGACTTATACAAACGGATTTATCTGTGGCGCCTCGGCCGTGATTGTATTAAAATATGTATCGAAGCTTTGAAAAATCTGAGTGTTAGAGTTGGAGAAATTCATGGTTGTCTCCAAGTGTGACAGTGGTGGCAGAGGAATGAACCTTTGAAGAAGCTTGAGTCATATGTGTTGCTTGGAGATGTGCAAGCATAGTTCAAGAATGTTTTTTAAATTAAAAAAAAAAAAAAATTAAAAACAAGATTCAATTTAAGGGCAAAACTAGAAAGAAGTCCTCAGCACTGTGGTCATAATGCAATCTAGAATGAATGCTTTAAGTATTTCTCCGTAATCACTTTTCCTGTATCGAAAAATAAATAACAATACAACTGAATTGTTTCTGAAAAGAATCAGATAGGTTTGAGGAACAGTAATTCACTACCATCCCAGTATGGATGGCAAGATATTAAACAGATGTTCCCACTAAATAAAGATCTTTAACTGTCTATGTAGTTTTAAAACAACAACAACAACAAAAACCTTTTTCAATAATTTGCCTTCATGCTGTGTATTCTGTCCACTTGACTGATTTTATAAAGATTTCTCAAGAACACAAACTCTTACATAAGCAACTGATAATCTTTATGCTTGGCTAAGAGGACACAACAAACCCATATTTTCCACCATGCTTATTGACATTCACTGGCAAACAATTCCATTCATGCAGGCCAGTGTTCACGAAAATATTTAAAAATATGATCCTGCACCAACTCAGACAGCAGCGCACACAACGCACGTAGAGCTTTCTGACTAGTATTCATCATATCAGATCCTGCCATAGAGGTAACAGTTGTTTTAGTTGTTCAGCAGTCAATCTCTGTATCAAACGAGTGCTCCAGTTTTCATTCTGCAGGATGGGTTTCATGCTGCGCCTGTGAATCAGCCTTAAATTTGTAATTGATACCAGGACTGTGGGCTGCCTAATTTGAGGTGCTTAATAAAGAGACTGAGTATATGGTATTCAGTGCAAACTCCTGCCTTTCCTGAAAAAACAAAACAAAACAAAACATGAGAACCAGGCTGGTATCACCTTCTCTGCTCTGTGTGCGGCTGCTCTGTTTTGACTCTTGCCTTCCAGTGGTGATAAAAGACCCGCATGCGATTATGATTTCACTGTCGATTGCAGTCAATAATTCATAGCTTCGCATCCATGCAACCGGTGGTGCTCCACTAGTCACTTGGTTCTTCCCACAATCCCAACATCGCCCTCCCTACCACCCATCCCCCAGACACCTGCATGTCTACTGCGCATCTATCCAGTCCTCTGACCTCTGTTGTAAATCTCAATGCCAAATACTGACACCAGGCGGTGTAAGCAGGTCACTGGGTGATGAGAGGGGAATAAAACAGCAGCTTTTATGGCTCCAGAGGATGCAGCAGTCAGGCTTAGTAAGCCTTACACTTGATTGGAGTAAGTCACATTTACTGACCACGGATCTCCCACTCCATTAGTTGCAGTGCATAAAGGTCGTTAATTTAACGCACTTCCAAGCAGACCGTCCTGACGGTGCACGAGCCCAAGACACTTACTTTAGCACACATGCACATTGTACTCAAAGTACTAAGATACAAAGATCTGGGAACACAGAGACACGTCTGCAATGAAGCAGAAACAAAATAAAATCGGCTATAAACAAACTGACAGTTAAGGTGATTATCTAAACTAAAGGTGAAACAATTAAGTAATTAGTGAACTTGCAGAAATCAAGTATTTTGATAGCTGACTAAATATTTACTGCTCCAGGTTTCTCAAATGTGTTAGCAAACTGAATATCATTGGGTTCTGTACAGATGGTGGCATAGAATTAACTGTCAGAAATTAATAAGATGAATTAGAAGGTTCAACCTTGGGCTTCAGGAAATTATAATAGGCATTTTTCACTATTTACATTTTCTACACAAAACAATTGGCTGAGAAACTAATTGTCCGATTAATATTTATTTACAGCCTAATCTAAATTTGCTAGGGGACAAAACAGACAGTGAGCTAACCTGAAGTCTTGCTAGAATTTATTTTCTAATTCAGATCCAGTTTCACAACTCATGCAATTTATTTATTTTTTCCTTTCTATAGCTGGGAAATAATCTGAATACATGCAGAACTATATTCACGTGTTGTCTTTTTAAGCATTTGTGGGAATTTTCTTTGGCATACAAGTGCTGTTTTGTTGGCCTGTTTCTTTTTAGGTGTAGCACACTTTAAAACACCACATAGTGAGTGAGGTTAACCCCACCCTGATGGAGTACGGCTGCGAGACTGAGCACGGAAGTTGAGCATGAAGCTTGCCGGAAAGGAACACTTTTCCACAACTGAGACAAGTAGTGACCTGAAGGGCTTGTGTGCGAGACTGGATGGAGTCGTGGATATATAGTGCATGACAGTCAATGACTCCGACAACCAAACAGCCAGCAACTCATCTATCATGGCGACAAGCAGCGTCTTAAAGAATGGTTGGCTGCGGCAGCCTTGGAGCCCGTGTAAGAGCCTGACAAACACACATGATGAATCTACGTGGCATTAGCATGGGGTAGCCTTTCGGCAAAGATCAAATCCAGTGAACACAGCGGTGATATCAGGCAACAAGAGGGCATCAGGGTCGGCTAATTTAATGAGAAGCTGCTGTTTTTGCTTCATAAGATATCGTAGAGATGCCTTGATTCACTTATTAATTCATAAAAAACAAAGACAAACCATCTTAAAGCAACATTAATTATTAAACCTTAAAGCAACAGCTTCAAAATCATTTTAATGAAACATTTACTTGCCATAGTTTGAATTGTGTCTCTGTCTGAGTATCTCTGTACCCTGGTCAGTAGCCTAACTGAGTAACTCGGGTAAGCAGCTAGGATCAAAGTGTGTATCGCTTTGAGGCTCTGTGTCTCACACACCAACAACTACCACTGATTGTGGTCAAACTGGAGCCCATAAATGAAGAAAATGATGAAATTTATTTAGCCAGTATTTTTCCTGCAAGACGGATTTTTATCTCATAAGTATTTTCCTAAAGAATTTTGTGACATTCTGATAGCTAATAAGCAACAAGGTGTTTTAGACAACATATTGTCAAAATGATTGGCATTAATGTCATAGGAACTGAATTTTGTTAAGAGTACTGAGGCTAATTGTTCCATGAGTGTTGATATGTTGGACTACAATTCATTTAAGCCTTTAACATTTACATTTTGATGGATAAATTTTATACTGCCCTAATGGTTCCTTAGAATAACCCTCCTTTTGGGATGGTAATGAACCCGCCTAAGACTGTTCTCCTTTACAAACTTTCCTTTTTCAGTGTTATATTGATTCATTATTGAAGTCATTTGACTTCATGATTATTCAGTGAATTTGTTGGCATACCGACATGAGAACAGAGTTTATCAGCTCAAAATTACCCTGGAGGTAACCCACTGAGCTGAGCTGTGAAAGCACTCTGAACTCTAACTATGTACCATGTAACACTTGAATTTCTTCTTCTGCTTCTTCTTCTTCTTTTTGAAACATCATCAAACATGCATGGCAACCAATGAGTCGGAATGCAACAAAGATACCCCTCACTGTGTCCAAACAGAATACCAGAATTCCTGAGCGCAGGATGCACACAGCGCACATACACACACACAGTACCTTAAAGCGTCCATAATCCTCAGGCTGCTTTGAACTGGAGGTGCAGCGAGTTTCTTCCTCAACAGATTTTAAAAAGCAGAGAGGTTATGGGATGTGAAGGTGGAATGGAAGCTAATTGAAACCTGAGTTAGCTCAAAGATGACTCCCTTTTGCCCCAGAGACACGGAGTTATCCATCAGGGTGCTGCTGGGTTATGATGGGATTTTCAGGAAGTGGGCGATACTCTGGACTCAGCAGACCTGAGGCCTGTGTCCTTGACAAGTGCACTTAATTAAACCTGCAATCAGCTGTTAACTGCTTCCCCCTCCTCATCAATAAAGCAATTGAACCTGCATGCTGGAGTGCCTGTCTACTCATGTTAACTCCCCTTCTTTGAGTTGTGTTGTCATTTATAACTGAAAAACCTGAGACATGTCGACCTAAGACTGCCCTGAAATAGTAGACACATTACATCCACAGTGATTAAGGAAAGACACTGATACACAGTGGGTGATTTGTCCATCTTTAATAGGGATGAAGGCCCAATGGAAGCACCTGACACCTAACCCAAACAACTGGAGTAAAAAAAATATATTTGCACTCATGACTCCCCGAAATCTTTTTGTCACAGAGGAGGCTTGATTTGAGAGTCCATTGTTAGCAACACTAACACTACTGCTTTCAATTGTTCTACTAAATGATCTAGACCTATTTTCTATATAATGTGTCTTGAGACAACTTTATTGTGATTTGGCACAATATAAATAAAATAAAATTAATGACTTTACTACCGAATGAATGAAATATTATAAGAATAGTGCGCACAGCGTTCTCTTGCTCTTTTGTGACTACACATCACTTCACTCACATGGTAAAGACACAACACTGTGTGTACTATTCTTAGAATATTTCTATTTTCGGGCGGCACAGTGGATTAGTGGTTAGCACTGTGGCCTCATAGCAAGAAGGTCCTGGGTTTGCTTCCCGGCTGGGTCAGGGCCTCTCTATGTGGAGTTTGCACGTTCTCCCTGTGCTCGTGTAGGTTTCCTCAGGGTGCTCTGGTTTCCTCCATTACACCAATAAAGTATTTTTTCCTTTAATTATGATATAACAATACAATATAGAATTGAGTATTTTTCAGTGAACAGTTCAGAGCATATTATATGTCTAAGACAACACTGACATAAGGGTGGAACTACAAGAAAAAACTCCATTACACAAATCTGTCTGCTATTTCAGCAACACGGACAGCACCATGGATTTATCAATGTACACAACAGTTCTGCTGCTGAATTTTTCAAACATGGTTGAGGGACATTTCAGTCAGATAAAGTAGCGATGAGTCAGGCAGACTAGACTACATAACATATTCAACTAAGCAACCTCTATACCCTGCACTCTCACTGTTAGGGGAAGAAGAAGGGGGAGGGCAAGGTAAAAAAAAGGGGGATGCGTTTTGTTCATTTTGCTAACAAGGTGGATGACACCCCCCTTAAAATTTTGTCAGTACATTTAACGCAAGTAATTATAATGTTAAACCTTGGACTTTGGCTTAAATGACAGACAGTTGGTCTCATGGAGAAGAATGCATTAATGTCAATACTTTTAACTACCTGTATCCAACTTTATAATCACATATCTTGGTAAGATTTTCTACAAAGCATGAAGTTCTTCATGCACAAAAAATGTTTCACACCGTCAGTCGGCTGTTGATCTAGATGTCATTCATCAAAACTCCATGAGAACATGTAATGGCATAATTATGTAAACAATGATTGGCAGACTAAATAACATCATATTTCTGGAGAACCTTTCAAAAGGGTGTACATTTGCATAAGCAACATGGATTAATGCGACAGCCGAGCAGCTGCTCTCACCGGGAGGCCTGCACGGTAACAACTTTCAGTGATTTGGCGTAATCAGTAAAACTTTCTGTTTTGAGGTTAAATTCTGCGAGAAGAGGAGGTGGAGGAGAAAGAGAAGGTGAGCTCAGAAAGGGGCTGACACTGATTCAGACCCACCAGATCAAATAAAGATGTTTGATTTGTTAAACTGTACTTGTGTCACCCTTTGAAAGGGAATACAAGGTTGACACCCAATGTGACCAACCTCTTCTTAATGCTAAATGCTAATTATAGCCACATGAATAATGACAGAGTTGTTAATGGATGTTGTCATCTGGGGCAGGTGTTACTCTTTGCCAGTAAATGAGTGAGGACTTCAGGCAGTTCACACCTTGTATGCACATTTATTAAAGCACAACATGCAACAGCAGCAAATCCCCTCAACCTCTATGAAACAGACGCTTCAGCAAACGTTGGAGCAAACTGTCTGTGCAGCCAAGCCAACCCCAACAAAGATTTAATCTCTTTCATGGTTGTGGAGACAAGGGATGGGACAAACATCGTTTCCATCCTTAATCACAACAAAAACACAATAATTTAATCTTGGTGAATTTCAGTTAATTCTATAATCGTCATAATTGTGAATTATAGTGTTTGCTATGAATAACCCAATTTATTTCTCACTATTCATGCAAGTGAGTTTTTTTTTTTAAGTTATTCTATTTTTATGCAGGGATACCTTGTAATTTATCATTACCTTATTTTTTTATTCATTTATTTTTTATCAAGAAGTGTCCCCTATGAACATGATTCATTAAAGGTTGCAAAGTAAAGTGATTACAGTATGTTTTATTGTCACTCTTTTTTTCTCATTTCTTCATGTTTTATTAACATATCTATAAATATATCTATATAGAATTTAAAATATTTGGGGGGATTTTTTAAAAATTAGCATGATAATGTCATGCAGAACAATTATTTTGGCCATAATAATCGTGACATTAAACTTTCTAATCATTCACCCCTGGTGGAGACGGTGAACTCCTGCATGGCTGGCACTATTCCTTCCAGTTTCTGATTTAGTGTTTGCAGCAGTCTCTCCGAGATCCTGCGGGTTCTTTGGCGAGCTGGGCTGTGGAGATCTCTGCATCTGTACAAGTGCTCTGACAGCCTCTGCCACTTCTGTCACTGTGGTCTCAGGGTCTTCCTGTGACCCGGCACTCTGATCACCAGGTGAAGTTGCCACTTTTACTTTAATCTGTAGCCAAGCTTACTTGATATTTTTGGCAACTGCAGAGGTAAATACAAAAGGGTTGGTCTACTTTCTGACACCTCTCTGATGGTTCATCTTCATCAGAAATGCTGCCTTGCGCTTTCAACATTCACCAAAAGACTCCAATAAGTGTACCAAGGCAAAAAACTCCTCTCTGCTCTTTATGGCTTGGGTAATACTATATGTTATGATGTCATCATGTCCTTTTTATATTTTATCTAACTTTCAATTCATTTTATTACTTGGCTGACCTGCTGACAGATGCTTCCAGTATCAAACTACTATATGTTTACTGTAATTTATAGAAAACTGGTCGATTCAAGACTCTGATCTTTAGTAAGAGCCAACTAAAAAAGCAATGACAAACCACTTGGACGTTTTTCCAGCTCTCTGGGGAATTACACAAAGCTCTGCAGTATTTTCTGCTAGAAACTTAACACAGTCAGGCCAAATGTTTTTCAGGTAAAAGGACAATTTAAAATAGTATCAATATTAATTAGCCAACAAGATGCAATCTCTTTTTTTAAATTCATAAAACACTGCAATATATTGTGTGCCACCTTGCCTACTAAACAGAAACTTTACAGTCAAGAAATTTTTCACTTTCTTTGAATTCTGAGAGATTTTGCTGGAAGTGAGATTTTTTTGATTTTTGGACTTTTATAAGAGCAGCCTTATAACAGGCTGAAATTAGAAAGTTGTTACAGGCACTATCCTTCTATCTTTTTGTATGTGTAAATGTGCTTTGCACAGTTCGCATAGCACTTTTTGAAAGACCCTTCGACTGAAACCCCAACCCTGTAGCCTACATGAGTATTAGACCTGTAAAATGTCTCACACTTTTCCATTTGACAGTTTCTTCCTTTCTTTTGGCATTTCTAATTTGAAGCAACTGAAGCAGGTGTCACTCTCCGCCAATCCTGACTCTCAGTCTGGCTTTTCATTACAGGGTCCCGGATTGCACTGAGGTGCGAGATAAATTGTTATGTCTAAAGTCAAATTATATCCAGGTCTTTGCAATTCCATTCACTTATCGCAAAGAGGAGAGGAAAAAAACTGCTAAAAATAAATGTTCCAAGTTGCCGCTTTTGCTAAAAGGTGGATTCACAAAGAGGGAAACTCACGCCAGATTGCCTGCCAATTTCTGGTCTAGACATGAGCGTAGAGTTCTTTCGTTGCCATTCATGTAATGCTTGACGGAAAAGGAATGGTTTCAAAATAGAAAAGTCAAGTCCCTCTCAGCATTATTTGACAACTGCAAAGCTGCTATTGAATGGCATGAAACCTGCAGGCCCACGTGGAGTACCATTGTAATTTTCTTGTTGTGCTATTTTAACTCTTTGGCACTTTGGCTGAACACATGCACCCATCTGCACGGTTTGATATTACATTTGGACTGCTTGGAATTTCATTATGGGAACATTTGTCTTTTCATCTAGTGACCCAGATTAGATTTTTATAGCCTGATATTATTTGTTCTATTTTAAGGCATCAGACGTGGCGCTGTGTTCTAGTGATTCAACTGGTCATTTGGAATTTCATTATAGAAA
>JAQLOL010000013.1:22309334-22322225 GCA_029783665.1 Naso thynnoides
AATTTCATTATAGAAACACAAAGGAATATTCTGAGAGTCCAATATGGAGAGGAGTCAAGTAAAAACTTCAAAATAGCATTTGAATCAGAAATGAAGTTGACTTTAATATAAACTGATCATAGTTGTGGTGACTGTAGATTTCTTTTATACCCTTGCCATGTAAGTGTGTCCAGAAAATGTGCACGGTAGCTGACATAAATAATAAAAGAGAAGACAGTGTGTCACATCCTTCAGCACTGCAGTATTGCACATTTACCACTTTAACAAAAAACATGTCATTAAAGGCCCTAATATAACATTTTAAAAACAATTACAGCATATCTCCTTGCATAGTTCTGTGCAGGTGTGTACAAGGTTAACGCCTTTTTTAACAGTTTTATAAAACAGTAAAAACATAGCAGTAGCTCCCGCTTTAGTGTAGTTTATCCAAATAATGTTTGTTTGGAAATTTGCTACATTTTTTCAAGATGCGTGAAATGGCTCTGATGTCACCCATGTGACACCCATCCAAATTCTAAAAAACTTTCAGATTTTCCAGACCTGCAATCATATAGAACGACATTTCCTGTTGCTTTTAAAATTATATCGAGCAGCACCATCTTTCAAGCTGATTTCATCATTGTTCTTTGTATTAATGTATGAATGTTTTCTAACAATTTACTCCAAAGACTAGAGAGGCTGCTTTCAGTCATTTAAAATGTTCATAATTCATCAACTTATATCCCTGCTGGCTTGTATCTAGGTCTGCCTTAACTAAGTTTGCCTAGTTTTTTAGTTACAAGCATATTATTCAGCAGCATTTTTAAAGAAATGTTGACATGACCTTAAAATTGTTTTAAATGGAACATTGCCTGTGAGCTAGTTCAGGCAGACAACTTGAGCTGCGCTGCTGTACACGTGACATGTTACATGCCCCAATCTCCACATCTACCATTCATGCACTCTCAGTTTGGTGGTCTATTTAAACTGCAAGGGAAGCCAACTCCCCCTCTGCCTGTCACTGCTGCTGCTGCCCTGCGTCAGTACCACTGCATGATCTTTCAGCCCTGCCACCACCCCAGCATCCACCTGCAAGCTCTGAGGGGGTTCAGTATGTTTTGCCCATCACTCCATATCTGTGTAAACTTATCTGCAGGGACTGATGAGGTCAGAGCCTGGATGCCAAACACACAATGTATGTGCTTATTTGTGCTTCAGTAAACATTGCAGTGTGAGTTGTTAAATCTCTGTCAATTTTCAAATGTTACTGTTTTTATTTTGGTGGGAGCATTTTTAGGCAGAGTCGGGCTTTAACTTAAATGCTTGCATCAGCAAGCAAGGATAAAGTTTTACCTGAAGGTCACAGATCACATACCCTTATTCATCCAACTTTGTCTTGCATTGCTATGACTCATTAATTACAACAGCAGGGAAATCTGCTGGAAATGATAATCCATGGAATTTAGAATGTGAAGAATTTGATTCATATGACAGGTTTTATGATTAATGACTCACACTGACTTTGACCAGCACTGAAACTGTGTTACTGCTGGTCTTGGCCAGAGAGCCAATGCAAAGTTTGTTGTTGTGAAATGAAATCAATGCCCAGCAGCTACAGTGAACACAAGACAGACAACAAGGAAACAAGTCATGGAACTACAAAATTCTTGGTCAGCTCATACCCAGAGTGAACATGAAATACAACAAACGAATATATGTAATTGTTTTGAGTCATTGCTTTGACATGCAAACACTAGTAGAAGTAAAAAGTGACCATAAAATGGCCTTAAATGCAAACAACTGTTAATTTCAGAAGGTGCTTTATGTTACATTTGAGTGAAGTTACATGATAATTTCAAAATAAAATGTTAAGAAGGTAATGTGTACTTTATGTATGTAGTTCATGTCTAGTTTAAACCTTACAGTGGAAGTATAACAGTGTTTAGCAGCACAATTAATACTGAGGTCACACTTTATTTTGATAGTCCGTCTGTTGACACTCTACAAGTTGTCAGATTCAGTTGCATGTCAACAGTTAGTATTCAACGAAAGTGTTCGTTGATTGATATGTTTTGTTGCAACAGGTTATTAACCAGTATTCAACTATCTGTAGACTGAGTCCACATTTTTTAAGTTGACGATCAACTATTGCCAGTTGAAAGTTAACAGTGTGATGTCAGCATATGTTCAAAAACATGAGAGTAATGTACAGCTGACTATCAACAGACTATTAGTAGACATCCATCATTTGCAGCATTTGTAGACACGTGGTAGGACTATCCAAATAAAGTAAAAAACAGCTTAGAACCGTAGAAAGTCTATAACCTACTGATAGAAAACACTCATACAGTAATTATATGCAACACACATACTGACCAGTTTTATGAAATGAAATGGTTTAGGCACAAAGACTACTTGGTTAGAGTTAGGGAAAGACATCAGGAGTGCGTGTCTTGTGCTGAAGTAAAGTAGTTTGTGGTAATATGGCGTCTGTTTCTTCAGCTGGACCCTTCTCAAATCTGTAGACTTCTTGAAATGCACCTTATAATCAACTAGCACTTAGCTGAAAGCATGTTACTTACACTGTTGGATATTAACTGACACACTGATGACATGCAACTACTGATAACTTGTAGAGTGTCAACAAGAAGCTGTCAAATAAAGTGTTACCAATACTGATTGAAAGACATGAAACTGTTCCTGTACTGAAAACTGAATCCCAACCGCTCAAACATATGGTACCCGTACATTATAAATACTCTACTTCATATGATGACCAATCATTTAAAATTGGGTAAATGATTTAAAGAGGACTGGAAAATATTTTTTGACACAGTCAAAGTCACGAGAGTTTGTAGTACTGTACTGTAATTGGTAAAATGTTACCAACGGCTCTGTGATGGTGGATCTCATTCAGTGCTGCAGGAAAAAATACTTTAACAACTACATGTTTCACCATGTGCTCCTTTCAGTCATGGAGATGACTGTCTCTAGGGTGCGAGTGAAGGAATGCTCACACCAGACTTGCTCATATTCCACCAGTTCAGAACGCATGACCCATTCACACTCTCTGCCTTCAATGAGTAGCAGGGATGAAGAGTCCCTAAAAGGGTTTAGTAAATGATGAAGTCCTGCCTGAGGGTGGTGGATGACAGGACAGAGCTTCATCTGTGAGACAGGCTGGTCTCTCAGCAGAGGGATTTTTTTTTCCCCTGCTCAGCTAACTCTAAGCTCCACCTCCACACTGTCATCTATTGTCAGGGCCAGAGCAGCCTATTGACAGTGCCATTGATTTCCTGATTAATGGACCCCTCCGCCATTGGCATTTACCGCTGCCGACATCATTTTAATGTGAGCATGATCAATACCTCCATCAACACTGAGAATATCCCGCCGTCAAGCTACGGGGGATTTGTCTGGGCATATGTTCCCATCAGACCAATCATGGTGAGGTCCAATAGGGCATCCAGCATGGGTGCTACAGAGTGTGGGTGAAAGGTTTGTTTAAATCCTCCAATGTGAGAAAAGCTCATATAACTCAAGAAATCTGGGTTAGATTTTAGAACTCCCCTCATCTTTCACATTGACCTTAGGAGAATATAATAAAGATGTAAAGAGCATAATAGAGGTTGTGGTGTCTGCCATGTATCAATCAATCAAGCAATCAATCAATCAAATTTATTTTTGCATAGCCCAAAATCACAAATTAGAATTTGTCTTAAGGGGCTTCACAAACTGCACAGGTGTGACATCCTCTGTCCTTAGACCCTCTCACCAGGTGAGGAAAAAATTAAAAAACGCTCACTCGATGGGAAGAATCGGAAAAATAAGAAACCTCAGAGAGAACCGCAGAGGAGGGATCCCTCTCCCTAAGACGGATAGATGTGCAATAGATGTCACATGTACAGAACACAACAATAAGACAAAAGTACAGTAAATAGTTCTGTCTTTTCTTGGGGAAAAGCTTGAAGTGGATGTAGAAACATTTTTAAGGTGCGTTGTGTCAATTTAAGGTCAGTTATTTAGTTTGATTTGGGTTCAAGGAGACATTTCCACATTTCAAAGTTTTCAGGAACAAAAAGAATCCCTTGGTGTATATTACAATGTGTACAACAGTTCTCAATTTCATTGGTAATAATAACCTTATTAGTCATAACTTCATATTGGTTGTTTATTCTTTATTAGGATCCCCATTACCCTTAGCACACGGCCACAATTTTTCCAGGGGTCCACAACATTATTGATCATACAAATTTACATTGACATAGCACGTAATGGGGATTTTTTTTCACACTTATAGACCTGAAGAATAAAACAGTTGATCTTATATGAAAATTGTACATAGAGTAAGACTACTTTTCTTGTTCTGCCTACATTTAAAAAAATATATTGACAAATTATTATAAATTATCATAAGTCAGGACACTAAAAGTGCTGGTGCTCCTGCCTCACAGAGTGCAGAGGAACATTTTAAAGTTGCACACAATCATATGGATGAATGTTTTATGCCTATATATATTGGTAAAAGGTGACAATTAGACCAAACTTTCCTGCTGCTGGTGTAATCTTTTAATTTTGACAAATGTAAGGTTATGTTAGTGGTAAAATTGCATGTATTTGTCCGAAGAGATGACTGTACTCAAAGTATCAGGGGCGTAGCCATCACTTCAGAAGTGAGGGGGGCAGATTTTTCAGGTGTAAGCCGACTTTTATTGCACGAGTTATCATCCCCTCACATTTAATTGCGCCCCTCCTTGGCCACTAAATAACCAAATAACCGCAAAAAGCCACAATACGACAACTGGGGACTGAATCAAGTTCTTCAAAATTATGTCATATCAAAATCAAAAGTTTGAGCTGCCGAGCTCTGGTTGAGTTGACAAAGAATGACCCCAAAGCAACTATAGGGTGAGTAGCCAGAAAATGTTGTGCCTAGTGTGAACACTGAGCATGAAAAGTTCAGTAAAACATTACTCAGCTTACATGGTTTGTGCTGAAGAAGCAGTGCAAAGTTTTTCTGCCTCTTGCTGGCTGGTTTGCTGTACATTGTAATCTCAAAGCAGCGCTGCCAGCACACGTCTCAACTGTGTGATTGACTGTGATCACAACAAGACAGCCTGTGTATGCTGCCGTTTATTCATGATGCGTTTGGAGACAGCTCTGAAAAACTGTAATGACGTGTCAAAAGTGATTTAAACAGTTGTAAATAGTGCAGGGGACAGAGGGCACAGATATGGGAAGTGAGGGGGACATGTCCCACGCGTCCCCTGCGTTTTTACAGTGACTGACCAAAACAAATATTGCATAATAGTTGTAAAGTTTTTACATTTGAGATGAGTCTTCAGGACAAATGGCAGAAAAAATGGGCTTGATCAACATGAGCAGCATGCTGACAAGGGAAGAGTGAGGAGCAGAAATTGTAATAATAATAATAATAAAAATCTGATAGAATCCTGTGGACACATATTCAGACCTGAAGGCTTTTCATCAATATTTCATGACCAGCAGGAGCAGATTGGGTCATATATTGAGAATTTAAACTAACTTACATTGAGAGAGGGTGAACCAGGGAAGCACATTCTGCACTGGATAATGGCCTCCTTAAGGCGACGGTCAAACTGCCCCTTCCCTCCAACCCTCCCCCTGAACTGCTGCAGTTATCATGAGTCCACACATGTGGGTGACCACCACTAACAATCAGCTGCTACCGTAACAATGCAGTGAGGGAAACGACTTCTGCAGCGAAGTTGTGGTGTGTGTTTACTTGTAACTTGTTTTATGACTTCTTGCAAGGACAGTGTTGTGGCATTTTCATTGTGTTTATCGCTCTTTCAGCCTTGGAAAACTCACTGTGCCATTTCAAATTTCCATCATAAATATTCCAAATGTTCCTCGTTGGGTGTGTGCAAAGGATACACAAAATTACTGTACTGACGTTTAGTGTTTGGGAAGCTGCTTATTTAACACTGAACTTGTGAGATTTCCTGTAGAAGAACTCAAAGAGTATTTTAATATTGTGTGACATGAATGCTATGTAATCTGAATAATAAAGCTAGACCTTTATTATTCAGATGTGTGATGTTAATTTTAAATTCTTTTCCAGCATCCCAAATAAACAACAATAACTGCCTTTTATTAAGTGACTGGCTAGTAAAAAGATGAAAATTAAAAAAAAAAAAAAAAAGTTTGAAATGTCTCAGAAAAGCAGATCCCAACTGGAGACATTATTTACCAGCCACATATAAATTTATCACAATACAAAGGTGTTCTGATAATAAGACTGAGTGCACAGTCATGCTATTGAAGCGGTAATTACGCACAGTGTTGCACGCTAAAGTCAGCATGCTAACATGCTAATAATGAAAATGTCCAGGTGCTGATGCTGAGCAGGTTCATCTATTTCCATGTTCTCAATTTGCTTTAGCTTGGTAGCATGCTAAATTTAGCTAATTCATGTGTTTACTAAGCCTGAACTACAGCAAAGTTTAACCTGATGATGCCACTATGGATTGTTTAGGATCCAAAAGTCATTACAAGTCATCACCAGGAGCATACATCTATCTTTCCAGTAGCCGTCTGACACTTACTCAAGACCATAAAGGTAAACTTTATGACATAGCTGTTAGATTTAAAAACCTTTATATTGTTTTATATTGGTTTCATTTTGTTTATATAGTATTAACCATTAACTATAATTCTAATCTAATCTATTATTTTAACCTACATGATCTACTATTTAGACAGTAAATGTAATGGGAAGGGTTTTGCTGCTAAAAGATTTCAACAAGATTTAAGACTTTACCATCCAGTGATATACTACCCTGTTCAGGTCCTTGGAAGCTGGAAACCAATAATGTAAACTGCACAGGTTGCCAGAATTTCACAGATCTAATACATGAACTTACATTTCACCTGACATGAATCTCTCTGCACACTTGTAGAGCTATAATAAAAAAAATTTACTACAAACTTAAAAAGAATTCCTACCCCAAGAAACCTGTACATCACACATTATGTACATAATTTTAAGCATGGAAAAGACTTTTGTCTGTATTGGTTGGACACAATGTCTGTTTGCATTTACATTAAAACTGGACATTTTGCATGGAGTTCCTTCTTCTTTGCACAACGACTCCCATTGTATCTCATCACAGACATCATGCTAGCTCGCTAAAGCCCATCTCAAGCCTTGAGCCAGGCTGCTGAGTTGACAAATGAGAGAGTAAAGAGTTTGAATGTGCAGACGAATGATCCTGATGATTGCACAGGACTGTAATAAAACGCAATGTCTACTCTAACGCTGTTACTGTTTGGTTGGTCTGCCAAGTGAGATGCTCCTTGGCTTGTACGAGCACTCAGATTTCATTTCCAAAGAAACATCTGGATGCTGGTTTCATTTGTTAGAGTCGACAGAAATCCTGGGCAAACGGAGTCGCGGAGAGAGCGTAACTTTTCTTTTAGACAAATGTAGATAAGTGAACTGACAGTGAAAAAAGGACAGCATCCTAATGCAGGTTAAATTGTCATTTCCATGGAAACAAAACCATTTAAAGACAATCCAGAGGGCGTCATTTTAAGGCTTAGTGTGCTTCTGTGTTTGTGTGTGTTTCATATATACACAGTATAGCTGTGATGTTGTGGGCGGGTGAGATAGCGCTTGGTTATATTTACTATCCTTCGGCCTCATTTGAGCTGTAATATTTTAATCTTGTGTATAATAAAATGTATTTTAACTGGTACAAGTAAAGCACCTGTAGTTTTTGTGTGCCTCTGTGTGCGCTGGTGTCTTTGATTGTGCTGTTTTGTTTCATAGTTATTACCCTGTCATGATTTTAAACACCATCATCCATCAGGATAAAATGTCAAAACAGTTTCCAGGCAGATTCAGATTGTCCTGTGAGTTTTATGTGATTATAGTGACAAACCCAAACTGACAGGTAGCACAGTAATACAACAAATTCACTTTTAATTCCCTAATTGCCCATATGTTTTTTTTGTGTGTGTGTGTGTGTGTGTTTGTGGTTATTTGTACAGGTTGGGCCCATACTGAAATCCCACACAGCACATGTTTCAAAGCACAATGCCACACAGAGATCAGTGTTGTTCTGTCAAACCGTTAGTTTTCTCTCAGGCTTTGATTTGATACAATATGGCTTCTTCAGCCTCCCATGAGTTTTGGTATTATTCCAAATTTCATCCGTCCCTAAATATCCGTCGTTAAAGGTGTCGAGGAATTTCACTTTGTCAGTTTAAATCCCACTGCTTTTCTGCACTTAATCCCAAGTGTGCTTGTGGTTCTACCCTTTCATATTGATTTTAAGCCGAGCAAATGAAAAAGGTCTTTATTGAGGCAGCCTATGGTGGGAAGCCAACTTGGTTCTTATTCGTAGAAAGCTTTTGAAGCACAATGAGAGGCTCCCTTGAAACAGCCGGGGTTGTTGAGCTGAGCGCTCATAGCGGCCTGCGCCTGAGGCCATTCCTCTGAACAGCTCTCATCTTTGGCTTCTGGAGAGAGAGAGGGCCTGACGGAAAGCTTCCAGGTGACAACAGTGGGGAAGGGATGGCAGGGAGAGACAGAGAGACCCAGACACTCACCCACTGAGACTTCTCTTTCCATCCTCCACTTGACTATTCATTTCCTGCATCCTGTGAAGGACTTTCACGTTCCTCATGTAAAATACTGCCGAACCATATGAGATGCGATCAAAAACTTACGAGACTATTCCCGTTGCCGGTGAACGGAGCTGTGCACGTAGCAGGTCCAAGCTAGAACTATGCGAGTAAGTTTCCCAGGTTTAATTGCTCGATCAAAATCAGCACCTGAGTTACACGTTTTCTTTGATCACTGGTGCTTGTACATTTGCGATTTCACCGTGCACATGAATCTTGGGCCAGTAGTTATGAACCAGAGACCAAACTTCACTTTGGGCATCAGAAAGAAGTCACAGGGCAAATCAGGTCAGTCGAGGGGTGGGGGAGAGACAACTGTGTGGGAGAGCAAGCAGCTCTTGTGCACTCCTGACCTGACGCACCGTCATAGGTCACGAAGACTTCAGGATCTTAACAGTGAAGACTGCTGTTTGGTGTTTGGGTTGTAGCCAAAAACACATCCATGCATCATCACCACTGATGATCACTGACGTTAGGTTTGGGTCATCTCTGTTCCGGTGACTCTGACACAGTGCTGCCTCTGCTGCTGGGAGTGAAATTTAAAAGTATCGCTTGCACCTGCTATGTGCACATCACTGCAGTGCTCCACTTGTGCACAACGGGAACAGTCTTAGAAGTTTCTGATTACATCACATATTAATAAATATTATGAACAGAAATGTGTCTAATTGTAGTTGTAGTTTTAAATATCTTACCCATCACAATATTAAAATTGCTATATTGCTATGTAAGGGATGCACTAAAATGAAAGTTTGTGGCTAAACTAAAACTGAAAATAATGAAATACTTAGCCCAAAACCAAATACCAAATGCATTTTTGTTTGTTTGGTTTTTTTAAAGCAATTTTTCATTTATTTTTCCAATTTTTTCACCATACATTAATGAAATAAATGTGTTTTAGTAATGCTTTTCAATTAAAAAAAACATAAATGAATACAAAATTACAATTACCTTTTGCTTTGGCACTGTCACTGACAAACTTTTTTACTTTTTCAAAAACGTCAGCCATGGATGCTGTTGTAACTTTATTCATCTTATTTCATAAGAATTTATAAGGTATTAATGCATTAAACATTTAAAGTAATATTACATATTGACGAGTTAATGTAAAGCATTGAGTTAAAAGAAGACTGTACATTTCATTTGATGACCGATATGCACTGTTGGGCAAATTACTCTGAAACAGTAATAAGTTACTTATTACTGATAACTCCTTATGAAAGTAATGCATTTACTTTACTTATTACTTTGTATCAAAAGTAATTAATTACATTACTAGTTACTTTACCAAAGTAAAAATACTTCTAATCTACTTTATAATACTTTCATAATACTTACTTTCTGAGTGCCGCCAGTGCCAGTATGTAGATGGCCCTTTCAAGTAATGCAGTAACTACTGAGTTACTTGGATAAGTAACTTTAATATAATTACTGTTTTGGCAATTGTAATCTCTGACTTTACTAGTTACTGGGAAAAGTAATTAAATTACAGTAAAGCATTACTGCCAACCTTGCTAATATGTGAATTACAAGTGCAGAGAATAATTTAGAGGGAATGTCATTCCCCCTCTCTCTCCCCTGTTTCCTCCACTCTTCAGCTGTCCTGTCCTGGAAATAAAGGCACAAAAGCCCAAAAAAGTATCTTTAAAAAAAAAAAAGTTTTATAAAAAGTAATATTGGTTGATCAGCGGATTTGTGACATGGCTGGTGGTTGCATTCGTCACCAACCAAGCCCCCCACCCATACAAAAAAAAATCAGTGGCTCACAATCTGGAAGACTGTGGCAAGAGGAGACACACTCCAGTCATTCTAACATTACGGCACACATGCACGCAAACACACACACATTGCCATAGATGAGCAAAATAAAAGGCAAATCCATGCTCAATCTGACTTCCCCAAAACCAAAACTACATTACTGCACCTGACTGCTGGAATCTGCTCTGCCGCTCACACGACTGAGTGAGAAGGACCCAGAGCCAATTACGTTAACGCTACAGCAGCAACCCAACAAGGAAGTAACGATCAACGGATTTTTGAACGAGACAGAGGCAGGCTGCAGAGAAGGAGATCACGTGTCTAACGGTTATCTCAAACTTAAGTGTAGAGTAAACCCCTTAACGTCCACCTTTGCTATGGGACCTATATGGATTACCCAAATTTTAACGGCCTATAATGGAGAAAATATAACCCCAAAAATGTAGGTATGAGAGTTTGGGGAGAATCTAGCAACAAAAATAAATTGTATATAATGATATATAAAAATTTTATAGCATGTCCATACTGACTTAAATTTACGTTTAAATTACGTTTAAATCAATATGCACAGTACTGAGAACCACTTAAAACTCATGCGGCCCATCTACAGGCCATGAGAATGGCAACAGGTTAAACACAGATGTGTTAAAAGAAATGAACGATTCTTATGATCTATAAACACATGAAAACTAAAATATCCTGACAGCTGAATCTAACTACAATCACTATACTCAAAACTATACAATGCTCCCGGTCTACTCTTAGTAAAGCCCCGCCCCCAAGCGCTGCCCAAATTGATTTTTTTTTTCATGTTCAAAATGCATTTTTTGAATTTTGAGGAAGAAGCATTTCAGCCAAAACTCTGGGGGTTTAGTTACCCTCTAAAAGTGAAAGATTAAGCTACAATAAATGTGGTGGGTGTGCTGGGACTAACGTATGGAGGAGCTCTCCTTCTCCCTGCTGCACCCTCTCTCTCATACTCGAGTCTCAGAGTAGCTAGCTGAGGCTCGTGCTCGACATGCTGCATTTTAATGGCATGCACCTGTCACTCCAAGCTGGTTGCTGTTGGATCTATCATCAAAAAAACACCCTTGTCTGGTAAAAATTAATATAACTTTTTCTGTTCAACACTGAAAGTGCTTTTTATGCTATTTTCGGCTAAATAATTTCGGCCGGCTGAACGTTCAGTGCATCCCTATATGCTATTGCTTTTGCTTTGGACATACAGTGTACAGTGAACTGGAACCAACCATGGCCAGTATAGGCCACTATAGAAAGTGAAATCACATTCTCACTTGTTTCTTTGTTTATCCAAAAAAGACTTCCTATATGACATGTCTTTGCTTTTCTGTCATTTCTGTTTATACTTCTGAGCACAGCAGCAAAAACAAGAAACATAAAGTTTTTATGAATCATGTCTGACAGCTACAGCTGTAGAAGCAAGCAGCCAATAAAGTCAAAGCTGTTTGCTATAGATGTGGCAGGCAGTGAGGCTGTCCATACAGCCCTAAACATGTTCAACCAGTAACTGCACTTTCTCCTCACTACAAGGCTCACTCACCATGCTTTCTCACCATTGCAACATCCTGAATCCCACCATGACTGAAAGCACAAGCTGTAATTGTGCTCATGCAGTATGTGTAACATGTTTGGCTCTCTCAGCAGTCTGACAGATGTGTCTCACAGTCTGACCTATTTCTCGTCGGCTGAGGCACACCTTTTCATTTTGAAGTTTTACACCTCCATGGTAAGGTTTGTGCACTGTCTGCTCCTTCTTGATGTTAACACTTTCCACTTGTGATCCTGCTTTCTACTTAAATTGAACGGCACAGAGAAATTAGCAGTACATGTATGTTATTTTATCGTTTGCTATTTTTATATATTTTTTATATATATATTTTTCTACTCTGCAATGTTTTTTAATATGTTCTGTGTGTCCTTTTGTCTTGAGACATGTTGATAGTGGAACCAAAGACGAATTTCCACTTGTGGACAATAAAGCTTTCGTAATCATAATCGTAATCGTACCCAAATGTATATAATGCTCTATTAGAGCAGCGTTATGTCCATTAAAAAGGATATAGAGGAAAAAAGTTGCAACACTGTAGCTCCCGAAAATATATATTTTCTTTTTTTTCCCCGTTTAATTTAATTACTGTATTAAAAATACACAATGTTTCGAGCCCAACTGGGCTCTTCATCAGGTGCTAAACAATCAGTTCGTTCAGGTGTTTATTTTTGTTATTATTAACCATATCAAAGTGGACATCAAAGTATGTCAAAGAGAAAATCTAATTTCATTAAGGTATAAAAACAAACAAAAATACACACATGACTGAAGTCAGTCAAATATCCATGCACAGCCTCAAGTAGAGTCAGGTGCTGGTGGATAGCAGAAACGCAGGACATCAACTTGAAGTAGACAAACCACCGCACACTGACATGGACTTTACTATGATTTATTAGGAACAAACAACGTGTTTC
>JAQLOL010000013.1:22335394-22357090 GCA_029783665.1 Naso thynnoides
TTTTCTAGTGATTTTTAGTTTCCTGCCTTTTTGCAGTTCATGCATTGTAGTGATTTTTTGTTCCGTATTTTTGTACTTAGTATTCATGGAGGTTCCAGCGTTTTTTGTTCTAGTTTTAGTTTTCTTTGCTACTTTTTCTTCTGAGACTCAGCTGTTGCCGCATCCAGTCCTGTGTTTTTGTTTGTTGAATTGTTTGTTTGCTACTTTGTCATTAAACTCATTTTTACTACTGCTACCTGAAGTCCTGCTTCCGCATTGGAGTCCAGACCCTGCTACTTTCATAACAACTTTATTTTTCAAGTTTTAGTTTTTGCTTTGCTCTTAATAATTCATTCATTCATTCATTCATTCATTCATGTACCTAACTGAGCTTTAACACAACTGGTTTAAAGCCCTTGACTTACAGAGCACCGTAGCAATGGCGCTACTGCTTTACTATGAGCGGTTATAACAAAAGCAGTTCCAGTTGCCACAAGGAAAAAACGAAACTTTTACAATTGAAACACTTCACTTATTTCAGACATATTTTTCTCTGCTTTTAGCTCACTCCTCAAACTGTGACAGAAAAAGTTAATCAGAAAAAGTAATCAGTGCACAACTTTCCTCTACCTTGTTGTCAGAAGAAAAGGTAAAGCTTCTTTTAAAACTTCTGTGTTTTAATGTAGATGTTTTCAAACCACATTTGGGAGTAAAGTTTGGAGAAAAAAAAAACAAAAAGCAAAACATTCATAGTTGAACCGGGATGCAGACATGCAAGATTCAGCATCAGTTATAGTCACATGATGTTGATGTAACACGAAAAAGCCGGAAATCAAATGCAAGGGCAGTCTGCGGCACGTTCGCGCTTGAGTTATCATGTAATTTATCTTTGCAAAATAAAGTAGATGCAAGCATGTTTCGATTTAATGTCTAAATAATTACATCAGAAAGATGAAAATGAAGTACATTGTTAACTCTCTACACCATTTAGAGTCTCACATTAGCTGAGTGGAGCAGCCATCAGCTGTAAAAACCCGGAGCAGTAAGTAAATTGCTTCTGTTTCACCCCAGTTCTTGTACAACGATGGCTTTTGTTAGAGTGAACGGTGCAGCAGAGAGACGCCGTCCGCTGCCGCAGACACAGTGTAATAACACAGCGGAGCACCTCGCCTCCTCCCTAAATTTGTTATTCGCCTGCAGGCAGGAGACTGTAAGATGCTTTCAGAATTAACTGATTCATTTATTAATGTAGTTAATTTTACAAGATGGGTCGATACATGTTAAATCATGTATAGCGATCAAAACTATGGTGCATCAAGATACATATAGAACTCATTTACGTCAAGAGCCTTATGAATTGATTAGAGATTTCCACCCTACATCAAATGCCACATTAATACAAAACTTTACTAATAACACAATGATATATTGACACTGTCACTTATATTTTTTAAAAAAGGTAAGCATTACAATATGCATAAGCTAATGAAAAACGGATGATGCTGAAAAATGTACATTTCTTAACTTTGTAACAAAAGATCCCCACTTTCCGATGTGGAATGGCATTAAAGAAAAATCAATCAGATCAATGTATTTACTTGTACGCTGTTTAGTCTGGTCAACAAAGTCATTTATGCACCATGAATGGACTGCCCACAAAATAATCAAAACATCCATTCCATCCAGTCAACAGTTTTCACAGATTTATCCATCTTCTTGATCAAAGTTGAATGGATGCGATTTGTCCATCAAGCTTTTGCTAACTACACTAAATTACCCATAATTCAAATGGTCATGTTTCAAGTTCTCGGTTTCTATGGCTATGATGACAGGAAAGAGCAAGCAGCCAATCTGCTGTTCCTGGCTGAGATACAAAGCCTGCTAATTAAAAGTCTGTCCAGTCTGGAGTCCACCCTTTGCAGACAACTCTTATTGGACGGGAGAGCACAGCCCTCTGTTTTGCATTTTGATGTCTTCATCATTGTAATTGCTGGTTAACTCGCCCTGCATTATTGATGAGCCCATTCGGTAAAAACAAACCAAACAATATGCATGCTAAACAAATGCCCTCCAGTGCACAGTGCTCACACAGGCCTTCACAGTCTAATCATTTTCACTTGTAGTGTCTCAGAGTTATGCACACAAGCAGTTGCCTTTGGGTGTTCCACAGTTTCTGACTGGAAAAATGCCTAAAGGGGGGTACAGGGAGGCAATTATACACTGTGTCTACAACTGTGTGTTTTTACTCCCTTTTATGGCGTATCCAAAATGGCACATGCTGTACATAATGCCTTTATTTATAAAGTGAACACATCTAAATACAGGGCATCTGTGTCCTCACACTGTTACCGGGAGTTTTAAATTTCAACTTTTAGTCACTGCCCAAAATAACTGATTCGCTCTTATGTGTAGCTTAACACCGATTCCTGTGGTTATTTAAAATGAGGATGTCCAGACTGGCACCGTGCAACAATGAACAGCCACAGTGACCTGTTGCTAGCTGGAAATATCACTTGCCTTAGCTTTATTTGAGCGAAGTTTCACGCACTTGGTCCACCTCAGGGTTTACTACACTTACATACGTACGAGGTCGAGAAGCAGGATATTTTGTGTGATCCAGGACATCCCTTCTACAAGGACATCCTCAAAAAGGACTAAGTTTGGAGTAACAAGTGAGTAAACTGTCCTTGAATAAATGCAATTGACTTATATTGATATAGGCTAACACTTAAAACAATATCACTCTATTTCAGCATATAAGTTGTGAGCCTATATGAAATATCACAGTGCACTAATTATAAAAATAATCATTCTAGCTGACAAGATGATTAAAACTCCATAACATTTCATTCATTATTAATGAATAACTTAGATATGTACTCATTTTGGAGGAAGAGATCGGTGTATTAGACAGTGTATTGCGCTCCATCAGCTAGAGGTCGCTCTGTTGTGTTTAGTTAGGAATCAGTGTGATGAACAGTTTTTGTAGAATAAATCACTTCCTTCTGTCACAGAGAACCAGTCAGAAAGTGAGAGCACATAACCAGAGCTGGCGATGTTACTTTGGAAAGATAACAGGTTAAAGATTACTAGTTACCCTGTTTAAATGTAATAAGTGATCTAACTATTTCAATAATTTTATCAAAGCAGTGTAACTTATTACATTTGACTACTTTTCCATTACCTTTCTAAATATCTAACAAATGTTTTCAACTGTTAATCATTTTCAAATGTTTAAAGCGGGCAGTGTTAGCTTCACAGTACTCAACATTAGTAGCACGGTGTGGCAGTCTGGAGGTCGGCGAGCCTTCCCTACTTCATTTAATATGACTGCTTGCAGTTGCTGTATAGGCTACATACCTGCAGAGGTTTCCTCAGGTTTGACATGGAAACTTTTGACGTCAATATCATTTTAAAAGCTGGTAAACATGTTTTGCATTGCACTGTTATATTCGAGCCCTTTTCTGCTTAATAAATAAAATGTTTTTTTTAAATTCTTAGCACTGGAATGTGTTTTAATCCATAGACATGGTGGCAATATTCAGACAGGCTGTTAAGCTTTGAGCGACAATGTGGACGAAACCGCCCTGACTGGAAATGACAAAACAAGGCGTTGTGCACATTAAACACGCGCAAAGCGACAAAATGAAAAATTATTCATGTAGCTTGAACTTTTTTACAGAAAATATTCAGATGTAACCACCTTTATAATCATTGATATTTTCTTTAGTAACAAATTTAATTCTGTTTTTTCTCTGTAACTGTGACTGATTACAGTTACATTTATTTTGAAATCAAATTATGTAATCCTGTTACATGTAACTAGTTACTCCCCAACACTGCACATAACAATAGCAGGTGTGCCACAGGTGTGTGATTGACTTTAACATGATGACAGTCAGCACTGCAATTATTCCTGCAGAAGAATCTTGTGCATGTCAGTGAACAAACACCATCCAAACTACCAGCCAGTCCATCTCTGGCTAAAGCTGTTTTCTCCTTAAGGATAAATCGATTTTTCTTCTAAAGGTCAAATGTACAAAAGTCATCCTGCCACTTAATAAGGTAGCAGGTAGGTCACCCAGCTTAATGAGCTGCTAACCCTAAATTTATTCTATTAATTTGACTTTTAAAAGAGACTTTTAATGTCTGTGATGGTCTTAATGTTTTGAAAGGCCTTCTCACCCTGACAAGAGTAATATTCTGGGAGACGCATTATATATACAAACAGTGATTCAGACCACAGTTGCTGCATAGGCAGCAAATTGACTATTAGTGTAAGCTTTGCAATGGATTGGAGACCCTGGTGTAAGTTACTTGTCATGCATTATGTTGGGCTCGTCTGCCAAGTCAAATTTTATTAGTCATAAGAAAGTGACAGCACAGCTCAGGAAACTGCATGAGAAGCGCTTATTTATGCGGAACAGTGGATTAGAGCTGATTGATAATTGTTTATGCCCTTGGCAGTGGTGAATGTGTGTATTTCAAGAAAAGTCACCAAAGCCAGGGCTACAAAGAGAGGGAGGAGTGCCACCAGCGTGCAGAAGTGGGTGGTAAGTTTAGAGTCGCAGCCTGTTCGGTAAACACACTGTGCTGCCTCCTCCCATTCTCTGCTCTGCAGTCACATCAAGCACGGCTGGAATGTGATGTCACTGACACATGGAAGTCTCAGCGAAATGGTGCATGTGTTCTTTTATCAGAGAGGATATTTGTTACTACAAATTTAAAGTAGCAAAGCATCCAATCATTTCTTATTTATTTATTTTTAATTATTATTTTTTTGGCTAATGGGAGAAATTATGAATATTCTGGCTTTTTCATTGCAATTCTGAAATGTGTTTGAAGAAAACCAGCCCTCTAAAAGCTGTAGTATCCGATATTTATTTCTTCTCAATTAACATAATGGCCTCATTTGAGAGTTGTGAAACAGCAGATAAGGCTTTTTGCAGTTCACTGCATGTTCACTCATGGGAAAAAAGCTTACTAAAAAAACTGACATCAAAGAATGTTTTTGATATAAAGCAATGAAATAGCTCTGTCAAGGTGTTTTTATATTGGCGTCCATTTATCATTTTGTTTTGTACAAAGTTATCCTTGTGTTCTCCCTTTGTTGCCTTGAAATCCTGATAGCTAACAAGGGGTAAAATGTGCCCGTTAAAAGGTGATGTCATCCTCAATGATGTTTACTGTGTATCCACAGACATTACACACTTCAAATGACAAATATTGGCACTTTGCTTTACGCTAATCTTTAGCAATTTTTTGCTGCACATAACTATACAGGAAAACATAATGCTTCCATGAGGTGGATCTAAATTTGAAGGCAGAATTCTCCAGCTGTGGTCTCTCATTCATGTTTGCCATTTAGACGGCAGCCATGCTACATGCACCTGGCTAACAGGGCTAATCTGACTAGCACGCTGCCGCTGATCTCGCAAAGTAGAAACTCTGCTTTGTGCATGCAAGCATGTAGGCGTAAATAAGATGTTTTGACAGTGACTGGTTGGGACCTAGGAATTCACATATATCAAACGTCCTGTACCTCACAGTTTGGTATGAATCCACACTGAATAGCTTTAATTTTATTGTCTACATACAGCATACTACTTAAAGCAAGAATTGTGACTTTACTGACATCTGCTGGAGTTTGACAAAGCCATCCAGCATGTTCATGTTGAGTCTCTGTAGGAGTGTTTTGTCTATTGACCCCATGAAACTGTGGAAATATTCTGAAATTCAGTAGCTTGTATCATCTTTAAGCAGAGCCTCGTGGTTTCTTCTTTTAATCAGGTGCTGGTTGGTTACTGAAGTATGATTTTTCATTATGGCAGGCATGCGTCAGCACTCATACTGTGTTTGTGGTTTTGTGGGTATCAATAGAAATGACAAAAGAAAACAAAGTGTTTGCTGTTTGCACACAGGGAAAGACATTATTTTTCCGTGCACAGTGGATGATTCATTGTAATTGAGTTTGCATAACAATAAATACACATCACCAATTCTGGCTGATTTATCCTCTCTTTGCTGTTTCACAGAGGAGGTTAAATGATGACCAGAGGTGGAAGGAGTACTGAAAATTTTCAATACTCAACTACAAGTACTGTTATGTTGCTGAGGTATTACTCAATTACAAGTAAAAGTGTTTAAAAAAGTACTTAAGTAAAAGTACAAATTACTGTTACAAATTGCTTCCAGTACTAGTTACTAGTTACTTTTTAGATGATGCTTCATGAATTTGTCTTGTTTCTCTGCTAAATGATAAAGTAAATGATTGAATTTAACTTAAGGCATTTGTTTTCTTAAATAAAAGCACACAGTGTTACCATAGGAGGGAGTTGTAGCAGTGGAGGTGTCACAGTCCTAAAAATTTTTCATGGCCAGCTCGCCCGCTCTCTTCCTGCTTCACATTGTTCAACAGGTGCTGCTGCTGCGCCAAATAAATCTGCATCTCTGAATGAACTTGTGGCTCCTGCGCTGTGCAGTGATGTTCACCTCACCTCTCCAAACCTGTGGCTGTTGCAGCGTGGCTTTTTTTTCCCCGTCTAAATGCCAGAGTTTCAGTTAGCCAGTTTGTGAGCAAATAGTTTTATTGGTTACTGATGTGATTTAGCCTCCGTTTGTTCTCCTGCCCATCATTCACTGCAGTTGTTTCCGGGCCATGAGTTTTTTCCTTTTGTTTTTTATTTAGGCCTACTTTTGTTTTTTTTTTGTTTTTTTAAATCAGTAAGGTATGTGATTTAAAATTTAATGAACAATACTTAAAACAAAACCTACTTAAGTGAAAGTAAAATTACAGATTTAAAAAAAAAAAAACTTAAATGTTATTTGCTATTTTCCACCTCTGATGATGACTAACATTTGTAACAATACATGTAAAACATATCTAACATTACAAAAGGGTTAATAAAGTCAAGTTTTAACCTCTGCATTCCAGTCTTGAAGTCACACACTTATAATGTGCATAGAAAAATACTGATCAAAAGGTAATTTTTTAATCTTTTTTTTTGCGTAACATAACATTTTTCTCAATTTTTAGGAAATTGTGATTGGTATTTTCTAAAAATATACAACGCATCAATAGATTTCATATCACTCTCTCTTTTAGAACTCTACTTCAGCTGTAAAATCTCTCTATGTCTGCACCATGTCATACACAGACTGATATCAATTATTGAAAAATGACTATATCCAGTAGTGAGGTAACATTATCCATCCTTCTATCAATAGCATGGTCTAAGACCAACCTCAAAGGTCATGAGTTGACTCCAAACGTCTTCGCCCCTGTAGGCCTTAGTTGTAGCTTCATAGCGGGCCTTCAGGAAACTGTATACTGAGCCCACACACTGATCAATGCCTTTTCAGCTTGCCCCCACCCAGCACAGAAACCACATGTGGGCGTCTAACTGCCTGCCCCCAATCCATATCTCTCTGTTTCTGTATTTACAGCAAATGAAACATTCAGACGAAAAGATGGCTGACATCGATTGGCTTGTGGGTACACTATTTTGAGTGACATTTCATAAATGGAGCCGCCTCGTGAAATAGTAATGAGCCGATGGCGATTAGCATTCATCTTTAATACAGCATGATTGACTAGATATTTAAATTTCACTTGGCCAAGGTTAAATATTGAAGCAAAGCGAATGAAAATCCCACAAACAAAAACATAAACTATCGGAGGATTTGCCTTTTATGCTGTTTATTGGTCAATGAAAACAAAGCCATAAAGTGGCGCGAGCCTCCCTGCTGATGGATTGTTGTAAAAAGAAATGTGTAGTAATGAACTGAGGTCACTTTTTTGCGAGCTGCTCTGTCTCTAGTTGGTACTTGATGTGGGAAACACAAACAACCTTGTTGCTCAGTTGAGTTAGTCTGCCTTTTTTATATATGAGCACAAAAATTTCTTCAAATGAATACGTTTGTAAAATAAAAACAGAAATATTTACTTTGGTAAGAAAAGCAGGATGATGAATACTTTGGTTACATCATGACTATGTTAATAATATCTTGCCTGTGGTGCACACGTAGCTTTAAAAAATCAAGGACACAGTGCAGGTAGTACACACTTAGTATTCCAGCCCTGCATGCACAGAGAGATTGCACCTGTACAAGCTGTTAGGTGATGTCTGTGTCACTTGGATGACCAGTATCAGTAGCCAAGCATTTCCTTGAGGTATGGAATTGGTTGTCTCTGGAAAATCTGATTAGTCACCGCTGACAATGCAGAGACAAGGAAATTACTTTCTTGTGCATATCATTAAAGAAAAATCGATATGAAGAATGTGGTAGGAGCCCAGGCCATTTATTGTGGCTGAAGTAAGGGCGAGGCTGACTCTCTTTGCTTTGGCCGCTCGTTATTGCATTTAATTTGTTCTCAAGACGCCAAAAAGCCACACGGTTCGGGGGGGGGCTCAAAGGTCCTTCCTGTGTCTTTCTCCCCTAACCATATGACTGTAAGCGCCACCGACTTATTCCAACCTGTGACTTAATTACCTTAAAATAAATTGGCTCATGAGGAAATGCAAGTGGTACTTCAAGGTGAGACCTCCTCACACTTGTCTCCTTAATGCCCTCATTATCTGCAGGGATTTGAATTCAAAGCCTGCACCACAATGTTGCGAGACAGACTAACAAGAAATTGAACGAACCGCTCACCTCTGCTTACGTGGTGCTTCAAAATTGTACGGGTCAAGTAATTGAGTAATCTCTTTTGCGAGTGGAATGTTTTTTGTTTTTTTGTATGTGGATGAGGGCACATCAACCCTGATAGAATGGCAAAGAAGGTACTGATAATTTGGTAGGGTACTCTGAAGAAACTGTGTTTAAATTAGGGATAGCTCGATACCACTTCTTCATGTCTGATACTGATACAACAACATTCACTACATTTACATGGACACAATATTCCAGTTTTTGCTCTTATTCCAAAAAATATTCCCACTCAGTAGTTTACATGACAAATAAAGATGAACATTCCACTCTCATTCCTGTTTAAACGCAGCTGTGCACACCACCTTCTTGAAAAGGTTGGCGTTGCAGTATTTACGCATATCCAGAAACCTGCTGATATCCAGGTCCTTCATAATGCTCACCAGCAGGTGTGTTTCTCCCTCCAGAAACCAGAAATGTGGATTTTTTTTTTAACATGTCTCCTCTTATGTTCAGCAAACAGTTGGCTGGCTTGTTTACATTTCACAGCTAAGCACATGCCATAAAAAGGCATGGAGCCGTGAGTCGTAGACTACCTGAAGAACCACGATTGAGACGCATATTCCAACAAGGCCATATACATGTCCAGTACATCAGGAATTATACCGGCATATCCTACATGTCTTAATCGGGAAAAGCTCCATTCGGAAAAAGGTTTTATTAGGAATATCCATCCTGAAAATGCTGTTTACATAATCTGTATCAAATTCAGAGTATGGCCATATTTGGAATATAGGTGGAAAACTAGTGTGCATGTAAACATACGGATTGAGTATCTGCCAATACTGATACTCAGTCGACACAGTGATTTTGGCCAATATCAGACCAATACTGATGCTGAATATCAAATCAGCGCATCCCTGGTTTAAATACTGCAAGCAACAAAGTAAAGTTTAAGCACTGTTTATATCAACGTAACCTTTTCTAGTGAGTAGGATGCACTTTGATGAAAAGCTGCATTACACTCCATACAGTATGTCTGCACATACCCGAGTATTCAACCCACTGACTTTTCCACATTTTGCAGTGTTACAACTTGGAATTCAGATGAATTTTATTGCTGTTTTTATAATTTGACAAACACAACATGCAAAGTACTAATGGTACAAAATACATATTAATGAGACACAAACAATAATTAAAACAGAAAAGCAGATTATGTTGGATGCACGAATACTCTAGCCCTAAATCCTGAACAGTTTCTAAGTACATTCTGATGAGCATTCCCACAGCATGATGCTGCCAAACTGTGTTGAACTGACTGGGGAACCTTCTTCCATATGCCTGCTGTGCCTCCAAAGTGACTAGTGGCAAACAGGATTTCTTGTGGCTTTCTTTCAGCAATGGCTTTCCTCTCAGCTCTTCACTCCTCCATACAGGCCAGAACTGTGGAGTACACGCATAACAGTAATCCTAAAGACGGATTCTCCCACCTGAGCTGTGAGTCTTTTCATCTCTTTCAGATTTACCGTTGGCCTTTTGGTTGCTTATATACAGACATAGAGAGGTAGAGCGTTGAAAAGCACATTTGCCAGGTTTTTATGCAGTGTGCCTCATTGCTTTTGTTTGCAGAACAACACTCTTTACTAACCAGCTGTGAATGTAATGACAGGTAAATGCAGTAGGGCTGGGCGATGTGGCAAAAATCTTGATTTCTTTCATGGCAGGTTCACAATCTCACATATGGGAGGCATGGAAAGGAACAGAGCAGCAAATAGTGTGATTTGGTTCAGAGAAAAATGTGTTTTGTTTCTGAGCCTAGAACTGCAACAGATAGAATGTGCACCAAACGATCTCTATGTAATGGCAGATCGTGAACACATTCTAATTGTTCACAGTCTGATATCATTATATCCTACATCCCTGAAGTGCTTCAATTATCGCATCCAGCTTATTTCTATGAGTTTTTGGGACTGACACAGGTTGTCATGATAGTCCCTAGAGCTGCCATATCCTCTGTTTATTTAAACGTTTGTGTTTCTCTGAGTTGTTTTTCCCTCTCATTCCTGTTCCAATTCCAAGTACAATTTTGTAAGTCATAAAGAATATCGAGTAAATGTATCTCTTAAGCTTTAAAGCTCTTTCCTAAGCAGCTGCCAGACAATTGCTGAATGGTTACATATAGATTGTGACAATGACATGAAAACAAAATGCATATCCAATTAACGGTGCTTTTTCAAAGCAGTGTGGTCACATGCTTCGTAGAGCTGTCACCTAGTCGAGCCGCAGTGTAAACAAAGTTTTTTCTTCAGAAAGTAGGTCTGTATTATTGAAGCAAAATGAAATGTTCCTTAGAAATATGCAGAAATATTTACCCAAGACATTTAAGTATCCATTTTATTAAAAGTGGCACCAAGAACTTTAAGTCATGAATTTAATATTACTCTGAGATATTTTAAAGCTAAGGATATTTTTAAACTCAAACTCTTCTTTGTATTTCTTTATAACTTCATCCCTGATCTGTGTGGTGAACTCCTTGGTCTTTATGGTATGGGCTGGATAGTAATGCTGGCTGCTCTGTGCTGCACTTGTTAGCAACAGGTGATGTCAGTACGATCTGGTTGGTTGTTGAAACAAGTGGCGTCCTTTACCATCTAAAACTGGTCTCTGGCGACAATAATGTCTGTAGGCGACACTGTCAACCGGATTAAGTCGAGCTAAGACGGACCAGTTTACCACACAGCAATTTTCCCTGCAACCGTTTCATCAAGATAACAAACAAATAACATATCAAACAAAATAGAACACGAGGCAGGTGAAGGGCAGGCTGAAGCTAGGGAGCAAAAACAGGGAGGGGAGGGTGCAGCGGAGTTGCTTTCGGAGTCACATGCTACAGCTAGCTTGATTACAAGCCGTTGCCTACCCCAGCTTTAACAGAATATTTTGACATAAAGCAGTAAGTGGAATTTAGTATTCTAAAATCAACATTATGAAGCCCTCCATATGACCTCCCACAACATTTGTGACCCTTCTTCCTACCCTCCTGTTTAAGGTGAATTCAGGCTGGCTCCCTCCCTGTTCACAAGATCACAGAAAATAAATAGTTTGATGCATATGGTGTGGAAAACAAACACTCTGATCTTCTCTGTCAGTGGGATTCTTGCCATGCTGCATCACAGACAGTCATCCCACAATGCTTCTCAAACAGGCTGTTCTTTATTCCCTCTGCACATGGAGGGCTGCAGGCACACAGGCGGCAAAGCCACGTCATTCAGCTTAACTGCTGCTGTTTTCTCTTGTCATCGTGTTTACATCCACATTTTTAAGGCTTTTTATTACTGTGCGTTACAATAAGTGGTTGCTACTTGCACTCACCGCAGAGTCAGCCCTAATTATTGAGCTTTTTCACAAGTGAGAATTCAAGATTATTTAACTGTCACTTCACAACAGAGGCTGTAAAATTAAAATGAGTTATAGTGCCCTGATGCTGCTACTGAACCACAAAGTATGTGTTAGCCCTGTGATGAACTGGTGACTTTTCCAGGGTGTAGGTCTACTCTGCTCATGCCCAGTGTTGGCTGGAATCGACTCCAGCATCCCTGCGACCATGTCAAGAATTTGCAGTTACAGATAATAGGTACTTTTTACATTTGATTGCTAAGGGTACGTTGAGAAATCTCACAGCTCAAAGATAAAAACTGTCCTTTAGTCTGGTGGGACAGCAACAGATATTTATGCATGTCTTGCCTGTTGGCTGGGAAGGGCATTGTCATTTAATATCTTTTAGGCTCCATGCAGGCACCTCACCTTGAAATCTCTGTTGCTGGGTAAATGGGTATCAGTGATGTTTTAATCAACTGCTGCAAAACCTTCCTGTCCTGGGTGGTGCACATCCAGTGCCAGTTGGTGATGCTTCCAGTCAGATTGCTTTGTACAGCTCCTCTATAGATGTTGACAAGAACTTTGTTTTCTTAAAGCTGGGGTTGGTAATTCTGGAAAACTAGCAAAATTTAAAAAGTAACATCTCACAAGGGCTCCATCTGAACCCATCCCCTCCCCTCGCGGTTCATTCAAAAGCCGCGTCCACGACGCACGTGCACGAGCACGAGCACGAGCACCACGCATCACAACTGCTCTGTAACAGAGCAGAGAGAGGACCTTGGCATTTCATTTTTAACTTTATTCAACTATGTTACCCCAATAAGCGTCAGACAGAATGCAACCATTTTATCACTTTTTCAAGCCAACTCCTTCAGTTGTCGGCATTTTTGAAAAGCCACACTGTTGCTTCTTGCACTGGCCAGTTTGTTTTCGTTTGTAGCCTTCTACAGTTTGTTTTTGCTTTGTTTAGCAGTAGAGGCTGGTGTGGTCACAGCTGGTTACGTGGCTGCAGTCTCTCTGTCATTCCTCTCTGTATAACTTGCTTGCTCAGCTGTAGCTTCTGCCTAGCGGTTGTGCGAGACTCTGGTCCTGCGTCATGAATGCACGGGCAGAGTGGGCAAAGGCAGGGCAGACAGGCAGGTGTCCAGTGAATTCATTTGGGCCATCTAAATTGATTGGTTGGACAAATTACAGCCTTGCCGTAGCCACAAACAATGGGATATTTTCCTTTCTTTTTCTTGTTCTTTTATTTTATTCTAATCAATTTTACAAAGTCAGTGATACACTACAAGTACTCTGCAGACACTCTGCCGTTAACAACACTGACTGGGATCAGTTTCCATTACCGTGGTTTCAGTATGCCCTGCCGAAGTGGTGAAGCATTCTTGTGGCATCTGGATGACAAAGAAAGATCCACTTTTATTTATTGTTGGATGGTTTGTGATTTTATAGAAAATGTCTGATGTTGCTTTTAAGTGCATAAGCCACTTGAAAACAATTGGTTTCTTCATGAATAACCAAAGATCTAAGGTCATTACTTAATCTCATTAGTTATTTAGCTATTAGTGAGGTGTTTCTTTTTAACTATGGTGTAAAATACAGGAAACTGTAGCATACTGTACACTTTCCTAAAATCTTTGTTATTTTTATTCTGTGGTGAAAATACAGAAGGACTTACAATATCTTGCGAGATGACGATGATATCATAGGCAAGGCAGAGGAATCTGTCAGAAAAACGATGGACGATAATAGAGAGTATGTTCTTGGAAAAGGGAAAGAGTTCAACCTAAAGATTAATTGGTTTGAGAGAAAGGCACCATGTTTCTGAGTTCAAGGTGTGACATTTAGAGCCAACAAGGCAGTGAACTTCATTATTAAGATTTATGAAAATGAATCAGGTAGAAAATTCCATTCTCACTTCCTATTATTAATGCTATATTAAGAAGCAAATTGAATTAAGTGGTGTATTATTCTCTCTAATTATGAGGTCTATATAAGTTCTTTTATATAAGCGACTGATGCTGAATAAAAGAGATGCAGCACACAAAGCTCTGTAACCTGAGCAAATGAAAAATGAATCAGCTTTGTGCTTGTAACTCTCTATTGTTCCAATAATACCACATATTTGAAAAAGGAAGCTCAGACTGTGGAGTCGTCTTTCTCAGCACAGTTTTCTCTGCTTCTGTGAAGCCTGGTTTGCCCATTTGGACACAGGGGAGATAAGGAGTTATTGAACCATTATTGATTGCACTCTAGAAAGTCTAGTGATTGTCATCCTTTTAAAGGTAAGCAACCAATAAATATCAGAATGGCCAAAATTCTATACTTGTGTGTTTACTAATGTGACAGTCAATCATTTGCTTACTTTAGGAAATTACATTTCAGCAGCGGACCAATGAAGACTGACTGAAACTCAAAAATCTTCACACCTTGTACGTATTTAATGCTCTACTTACATCTGCACAAGTGATTCATAACAAATGCAGAGGCAGCATTGTAAGTGTACTGAAAGATTTTAAATGGAGGGACGTTAGGACCCTTGTTCTGATTCCAGCTGTGTCACGTCACTTGAGTCACATTATAAAACTTATCTTCAGTTGATGATAGTGGCTCATCGAGCCGTGTCACCACAAAAGGTGAGAAAGAAAACTACTTGCCACGAATGGAGTGAATGCAATTGTGGAAATAACTCCCATTATTGTCTTTGCAATAGAGTAGCATTCAAAGGTTTGTTTTTGATTTGTTCTATTGTTAGTTACCATTAGTATTTCACTGAGAATGCAAACACTTCTACAACAACTGTTGGATTTACAGCATCAACATAAAAAAAAGTTTAAAAAAAATGTTCACATAGACATTCTGATTTTACTCTTTTATCTGTAATGAGTGACTGAAAAAAGCACAATTCAATGTAGAGGAGTTAAATTCCTGTTGAAGGGTGACATTTTTTGGAATCCTGTGAGTTGAAGGATTCTTTTGGGATCTCCACAGAATGGGATTTCATTTCATTATCCGCACAGCTGGGATGGGACAGGAAAAGAAGTCAATGGAAGCAGGCGGGACAGGAGTCTTCTAGCACTGTGTATCATCTCAAGTTCCGCCATCTCGTCCAAATATGTTCACTTCTGGCCCCAAAACTAAAATGGTGACAGCCATAATGTTAAATCTGAAAATCTGAGACTTTAAAATAGTAGTCCATGAACCAGTGCGTGACACAGTGGCTCCATCCACTATTTATTGTACAATCTATTGTAAGAACACTGAAGACATAAGCTTGTGTTGTTGCTTAAAAAACAAACAAACATAATAATAGTAATAATAATAATAATCTGAGAAAGCAGAAATCATTTTGGCTACTTTTGAAAAAGTTTTGCTTAATAGATGCGAGATTGACCTTCACATAAATATTGACATTCACATAAAATTCTCTTGGGGAAAAAAAATGAAAAACGACATGACTTTAAAAACTGCACACACACACACAGGAACAGACGTATACACGCACACGCAACAGAGGGGGAGCATACTTTGATGTAACCATTTCTCTCAAAAACAGCATTTTTTAGACACAATACGGGATATGACTGCTGATGATGACACAGAAAAACAGGTTAGATTGTTTCCTGGGGTTTGAATGTGAATGGAAACGTTTTAGAATGTCAAAACCCCAAGTAAGCATTACTTTCTGTCAGACCTCATTCAGTGGAGGCAGCCAAATTTCACTTGGATTCATTTGGGGCCATATTTGCCTTAATATGCCATCTGTGCTTGTTCAGAGGGGGCTATCTGGACTCAGATTAGAGCAACTACAAATCTTCCTCAAAGGCCTGCTTTCAAAGTGCTGGAAGGTCCAGAGAGGACTGACATGTGGAGGGTTTGATGTGCAAGAAGTTTCCATTTACACAAAAGCCAGTCCCCCCCTCTCCTGACTCAACTGTTGTTATATTTTACAGATGATATCTACTAACTACTGATCGTGAATGCGGTTTGACCGTCATCTTTACCAGAAAAATTTGCATTTATCAGTTAGCAATGATATACCATCATTAGCTGAAAAGCTCATTTTAATAGTTAATCAAACTAGAGAATTTCTTCTAATCACGTTTTACTTCCACACACACAAAGTGAAAGCAATGACAAAAGGTCTGTGCTGAATAACTGACTGGTTTCTATTTTGGAGTTTCAAGGTGAGTACTGTCTTGAAGACATCAGGTTTCTTATTACTTGGCTTAACAGGCTCCCTTATTAAGGATTCTGGTTGGACGCATCTTCCCGGAGAATCCTAATTAGTGTGACTTTAACAAAAGACAGAGGATTGTGCCATCTGCCTCACATAACGAGGATTCCTCACTAATTAAAAACACCTAGGAGAGCAGTTAGGAAGTAATACCTGGTTAGGTTTGTAAGGTTAGAGAGATCTAATGAACATGAATATGAGTAATACTGCTATAAGTCTCTTCTTTATAATGGCAGGCATTGTGTCTGTAGGGAAACACATCTGTGCCTGACAAAAACATTTTTCCTCCTCCTTTGTGGTTGTCAAGACACCAAGAATAGATGACTTCATAATAAATATAGCCTGATAGAATCAGTACATCAACAAATTTGATTTCAAATACTCAAGTATAGTGTAGTGCTTTCTGTTTTTGTATGGTTAAAAGTTTAGAAGGACTGCACCACTGTTTATGTATTTTGCCTGTTGGTTGTGACCAGAGGAATGGAATAAAGTCAAAAATCATTTGCGTGTAAAGGGAAGGAAACACAAAGGATGTTATCATTTTTGATTCAAAAACAAAGTCATGTCACCTTGCCAACTATTCCTTATCCTTAAAATAATTGCAAATGCATAATGATTCTACTCAGGGAGATGCAAAGCGAATTTCCGCAAGTCCTTAATTGATAGTTGAGGCTAAAAACCGTTCCACTTGAAAACTTAATTCGTTGGAAATGAATTTGTCACAGGGCGTTAAGTCCCCTGTGCATGTCAAGATAAGGGAAAAAAGAAGGTCAGTTATCACACCTTTTAAACCACCACCGCGTTCAATTTCACGCCGATTCTACCTATGTCTAATAGGATGAACGGAGGGGGAATAAATCTGACCATTTAGTATTTTGTTGATAATTAAGGTGCACAGCAGCATGTGCGACACGGTGCTGTTGTAAAAGCATCGACCACGCTAAATAGATTTATACATATTGCCGTAAGTATTAAATATTATAATAGATGTCATGTTCAAAGGCACTTTTCTTTGAGTTATCTCTTATTCTGGCTTCAAGCTACATGAATGACTGTGTCCGGCGCACACACACACCCACACACACAAATATATCATCTCTACCATACACTGCGAATGCCCTCCAGACACAGGCTTCATTTGAGCACATTCATTACCTTTTAATTGCCTCTAAATTGCAATGTGACCCATCACATCAATAACACTATCTTTGTAACAGGAGAAATGAACCTCAGCGGGGTTACAATGTGTGAATGAATGCATGTCCATGTTTGCGTGTGAATGCATGTGTGCATGCAAATGATTGGTATATAAGACATTTGTGTTATGTTTTCACTTCTGAAGAGTACAAAGGTGTGTGCAGGGCACAAACAGCAGCTGATTCTTTGTGCCCTCCGCTGGGGTAGTCAGTGCGTTTTGAAAGGAGCAGATATTACCACAATGAAGGTGAATCAGAATGTGTTTCAATTTAATCCCCTGTGATTACACACCGTCGTGCCCTACCTAAGCTTGCCAGTAATGCTGATCTTCTATATTCTCCCTGACCTTCATACTGTACAGAGGTGGCATCCTGCTGACTAAACCCTCGTACAAGGAGATTTGATTAAAACAGCATACCACCAGGAATCTACCAAAATTATATTCTGCATATTCTTACCAGAATGCCGGGGAATTTAGTAAACTGAACCCAGAGAAGTTCTGCAGAGTTTGAACCCGAGTAGAGTCACACTGCTCAAAATAAACAAACAGCTCTCTCTGGGCGGTGGAAGGAGCTGTGCTGCAGGATGTTAATTCCACATGCACAGATGTCTGATATACAAGTTAACCTGTATGTGAACTCCTTCAGTGCAAAACTGCAAGGAATCTTCAGATTGCAAACACTTCAGCTTGTTGATGAGGGACAGGGAGGCAGTTATGGACTGCTAATGCCACATATTGCAGATAGTACCACTTTAAAACACTACTAATATTGATGAGATTTGTTGTTTGTTGAATATAATAAGTATTGACCCAAATGGTTTTGTTTTTGACCAAGAACTGCTTACTAGAGACAGAAAAACACATGTAAATGTTTGAAAGAACACAGCAAAAACTAAAGCAAATCTCTGCAGAAGTTTTTCAGCTCGGCTGCTTTTATTCACCCACCCAAACATGCCTTGAAAAGAAAATTCCACCCCGGTCAATATTATTACAACTGTGCCAAGCAGGGAAAAAAAAGTGTGTCGCTAAACGCATACACACACATGCAAACACACACACACAACCACACACGATGTTTAAAGATGCATGAAGCAACTTTTATGGCTATAAATGGTAGCAAGAAGTAGACGTAATCATTTGAGTTTTACTTAAAAAGCCAGTAATCCTGTAAGCTGACATCAATAAACTGCACAAATCACGCCTGTGTTTACCATCCCTGTTGATCTGTGACCAAAGAGGCAAAAACACGCCATGGTATTGAGCCCGGCTTTGACTTTGCTGTTTAAGAGACACTTAAATTTCTCTCTGAAGTTGTGATTCATCATTTCTTGTGGGAGGGGAAGTGTTCATACCCAACAGCAGAATGTAATTTGGGCAACAGAGTGAATTTTTAGTGTTTCAATTACTGGGAATATGATTTATTATAAATCATCCTCATCCTAAAAGTAAGTCACCGATTATCTTAAAGCCTCATAGAATACTTAAAGCTCATGTGCTGCCTGTCTATCCTGCAGACACTCTGCCAAGCTGACCTGCAACAGGATTGTGCTAAAGGTTATTTTCCACGTGAGCTTCATTCCTGTTATGATGTAATAGGTTTACACTTTTGATGGTGATCAGAAAAAACAAAATACAAAGGAACTGGACACGAAATCTCTTTCTGTCAGGTTACATTGCTCATCAAACAGTCACTGTGCCAACCAGATCTAGGCATTCACACTCTAGATCTTATTCAGACACATAACAAAACTTCCGTAACTTTTGAAAGAACTAATAGGTTATGACCAGAAGATTTCACATAAAAGAGAGAAAATTAGCCCAAGCAACATCAACACATTGTTAACTTTGTCGAGCAATTTTAAACGTGCGTTTTACCCTGTTGAACAGTTACAGTTTGGTTAAGTTTAGGCAACAAAACGACTAAATATTTTCTTCGGTTTAAGAGAATATTTGGCTCTTGCTGTTACTGCGATTTAGGGTTAGGATTAATTTATGCCAAGGTCAGACTACAAGATGTTTTTGTCTGTTAAAATGTTCACTGTGTCATAAATTATTGCCGTGTCGTGGTCAAGAGACACGACAGACTACATGTTGCTCACTGATCAATCATTGTTTGCAGTTCACAACGTGTTGATGTCATTGGTTCCCCACTGACTACTACTAACAAGTCGTCATGAGAGGAAAAAATTCAAACATGCTAGTCTTGTAGTGAGGTTATGAAGCATAGATACAACATTGGTTGTCGTCCATTATGACACACGTGAGATGAAACAATCGATTGTTGTGCCCAATGCCCATCGATTGTTTCTGAGTCTAGCCAACGCCCTCCGTCTTTGCAGTTGAACAATTATCAGGCTGATATCGTGTAGTCTTGCTTCAGCATTAGGGGTGAGGATTTAGGGTTAGGGTGGGATTTTAATTTACTCTTTCTTCCACTGGGTTGAGCAGGGCCAGCGCGTGCTCTTCTGCTGTTCTAGGTGAAAAATAATTGTGCCGCCCCTCTGTTTGCAACACAACACAGCAGAAACACACAAACTAGTGCACCATGTGCTCAAAGTATCAACAAAAGGCTGTTAGAAGTATGCACATTATGCAATATACAGACATTTTATATGCATATGCAGACAAAAACAGGAACGGGCACAGTCTGTTGTTTTCTAGCTTTCATTGAAAAGGAGTAGAGGAGGAGCGGAACCGACCAGCACAAAGAAAAGCCAACAGACCGCCTGTGGAGCACCACTCTGTGTGCAAGTTGCCTGAGCACCTTGACGAGCAGTGTTGCTCTGGCGCTGGCGCTGAGAGTAAATTTAACCTTTACAGTAGTCCAAATGTAACTCGTAGCATTTCGTATCCATATTTTTCAGGCAAAAATCCACTTCATCCCTGTGTGCTGGCACGGGGATGAGGCGCTTGTCTTGTTAGAAAAAGAAAACAGCTGTACAAGATTGAACACAGTGAATCTCTAGGTGTGGAAACACTGATGACTACCCACCGTGTGTACTGGCACATACCTACACAAATACATCAGCAGTTATTGGCTGATGGGCTGCCGTTGACCGGTTGGGACAATTTTAGCATATCGCCCAACACAATTATTAGTCCACATTTCGCCATCCTTGCCAAAACGCCGCTCTATGCTATTGCCTGGTTTGCCTATATGGACACACACCGGCCCTGGGATTGAGCCACCGCCATTAATGTTGGAGTTAAACAGATACCCACTTGTTTGAAAACGTGAGACCAAAGGCTCCTGACCAAGCTGCTGTATGTGAAGACTTGGTCATGAGAAGGTTGGTTAAATACATGTAACATCTATAACTTCAGCCAAATGTAGCACTGAGTTTTCAAAATTCTTCCAGCTTTCCTTGAAATCAAGCTCCTGCAGTTCCCTGCACCAGACATCCACTCTGAACTCTGGCCATGTTGTTTATTATAGCGCTGCAGACCTGTGTTGTGAATTGGATACCTGCATCCCCATTACCTTTGAGTATCGCTAGCCACAGAATTAATTAAAGTCTAACATAGCCTTGTCTGGAGAATATGGCAGTCTGAGGGGTTGTTAACAGCAAATCAACACCGGAGCCCCTTTGTGGATCTGAGAAAATGACTCTTAACTGTAAGGGGCAATTAAGTGAGAGAGGAGTGATACCTGGTATTGAGAGTCTGCAGGGAAATCTTCAGTTAAGACACACTTTTCTTTTTCATTCAGTCTGTCAGCACTCATATCTCGGTGTTTGACAGAGTGGTGACAGGCAATTGTTCAGGTTGGATTTTCTGAGGAATTTCGACTGTGTAAAGATGCTAATCCTATGACATAGCACTCCACAAACATTCTCTGCTGTTGCACTCTGCAAGTTCATGGTTTACATTTCGAAAATTTTGTTTTAATTTTGCAGCGTTGGTGTGAAGAATTTATTGCGAGGATGCTTTTTGCTCTCAACTCTCCAGACAACACCTGTCAATCACTGCGCCCAAGAATATAAGATCCTCTTCCTCTGACTGTCTTTAGATGAAGATGGTTTGTCTGTTGGCCAGCTTCACTATTCAGCACCGGGCTGTACCAGCTATGCATGAGTTCAAAAGTAGCCTAGTTTGAAAATAGGCAGACGGTACAACCCAAGTCTTACACCTAGCCCTTTAGGTGTATCACCCTCTGTAAAATAGCAGTTAGCATGGCACATTCTTCCAAAGGCAAATTACAATTATGTTTTGTTTGTTTGTTTGTGTGGGTTTTTTTTGGGGGGGTCTATCC
>JAQLOL010000013.1:22358390-22371540 GCA_029783665.1 Naso thynnoides
TCTTAGCGACATGATAAGCAGTGGTCAGACTTTTTTTTTTTAATCTGGTTGTGGCTCTCCACGTGAAGTCTTTAGACACAACGGTCCATCGGTCTAGGAACAGTCTGGCGTTTTTTGCCTCAACGCAAGCCATGTGTGGAATGGATTTAGCATGGCTCTCCAAGTTCTGCTTTCTGTAGCTGTCACTGCCGCGGAAAAATGATCAATTTTTAATTAGCTTTAGCCGGGAACTCTCTGCAGACAATGCAGTATATAGCCAATACTGTGCTCCAAGTCGGTACTTGCCCAATCGGGCATGTCTGGGTAGTTTTTGCTTGCCTGCCATTTTTTTTAATTTGCCCTGGGCATTTGGGCAACTGTTAATGTCAGACCCTGCCTAAAATATGTATGTATGTATGTAATTTCTAATATAATTTTACGAGATTTTCACCAAACGTGGTTTTCTGATTTAAAATTTGGCAGCAGATACCAGGTATAAATTGAAGTCTGCCTATTTCTTTACATTTGATCATGAGACCCATACTGACAAAGATGCTGCTCATATGGCTATACCGCGCAGGCAGGTGTATAGGAGGAGAAGGTAGATATCAGCAGAGACATCATACAGCTTGGGACAGGCATACTGCTGTTATGGGAGACGCTCCTCTGTTTTTTCAGTCGCATGCATGAACCTTGCAAACTTGTGAACCTTGCGAGCTGTGAAACACCTGTGTTGCGTTGTGCCCACACAAAGCAGCGCATACAACATAGTCTGTGACTGCAGCTTTAGCAACTGAAAAAGTTGCAGCAACCACCACAAATAGAATCTAATTCTTTAGGCAACAACGTGAATATGGTGCTATTTGGTTTGATGGAAAATAAGTAAGTTATGCAGCTTCTTGATCACTTCACACATAATGTTAAGAGTTCCAGCTCAAAGACACCAGGGCGCCATGTAGAGGTGTTGATTACCTTACCACTCATCTCCTGTTAGTGTGTAATTCATTTTTGTCTGACCCTCAGGTATGAACAAGAGATTGTCTAATATTTCCATTTTTACTGCTTCAGCTCTTTGCACACTTAATTACTCCAGGCACAACTCCCTTTCTATAACCCTCCACTCATATAGTTACTCTGAAATCACAGTTGGACTCCCTTTGCCTTTGCCTGTACTATGTTTAGCTAAAGTTCACCCGTTATTTATGGTTACTCACATATCAGCCCCCTCCACACACACACACGCACACACACACACACACACACACAACACCACCATGACTAAGTAGGCAGCTGAATATTTTATTCATCAAGCATTCTTCTCATCATCTCAGTCTGGAAAAAAAAATGCATCGCCAGAATCAGGAATCTTCCATGATCCAGGAAGAGTGATAAAAAGGAGGCTATATATAGATGATGAATTACTGTCCCAGGGAAAAACAGCTTTTTGCATATTTCATGGGACAGACTTTGACTTCTCTGGCAGAAAGAAAAAAAATTTCCCTTCCCTCTTCAAGAAAAGTTCTAATATAGATCAGTTAATTACTTAATCATCCTTGAAATGTGCTTTCTATAGATCCATTAACTCAATAGAAAAGTAGCCTGAGTCACACACACACACACTGTTCCTTCTTCTGTTATATTAATTTTTGAGTGTCCCATCATTTTGAATGAAAGCAAAGTCTTCACTTTGTTAGTTTGGGGTAAAACATCAAATGCAAACAGGTGTTTATGAATCTGCTGCCTCTTGGCCTCGTGCCTAATTTCCATAAAATGATGCATTAACATTTTCACTGAATATTCAGTCCTTTTTACTCGCACTTGCTTGGTCGGTCTTGTTAGTCATTCAAATCAAATTATAAAAAATGCAGATTGGTGGTGCGTCCAAGAGACAGCGCAGTGTCCTACATGTAGGCAGCATATGGTATTGGGAATACCGCTCATTCAAGTGGATGATTGATTGGTGTGCTATTGCCATCCGGCTGTCAATCACACTTTTGCTCCATTGAATGAGACCACCAGACTCAAAACAATTGCAAATATTAATATTTATGATGTGCCTGAGTTTTTTCTTCTGTGTTTTTCTCATGTTGCCTTTGTTCTCTGCTGCGCCGACTGCTTGGTTTCATGTGAATGTCAGGATAACTTACAGTTTGACTCTTTTGTACCGCAAAGCTACTTCTGTGAAAGTTGCTCGTTGTTATTCATGCTATTATAATTCATCCTTGTTTCCTAATTTTTTCCGCATCACTGGTGCCAACAACTGCAGATGGTAACATAATATTTGTGAGACATGTAAGACTTCTGTTTTGTAATCATTTTCTAAATATATTCAAAAATATTGTTGCCTGTTTGGATATCAGATGGAGGGCTGCAGGGAATAGTTGTTTGCATGACACCATACAGGAACACATGCTTCATGCAAATTAACCCCATCAGTCTACGGTTGCCTGCTTGTGTACGCAGCATGGCATAAGGCAACCTGCGACAGCAAAAAAAGCCCTCTGTCAGCTCCCATGATTACACAGAGCTGCAGTTTTCTACCCTGCACATCCTCATTAAAGCCCAGCACACTGCGAGCTACAATAAAGAACAGTTGAGAAATGACAAGTCATCTCTCCTTCACTGGCTTGTTGTGTCGGTAGAAGACGCTTCAGTTCACCTGGTGGGCAAAAGCTAGAGGAGTTGTTTGATTATGAGGCAGTTTACACGACGCAAGTCTTCACATCAAACACATTCGAAACACTTCTGTTGCAGTTCAGCCCTCCTTTTACATGACTATGGCGTGCTGGCACCCCTCAAACCACAAAGGTTTGAAATGGGGTTCCAGAGTGGAATCTTTTGAAAACTGCAACCTTCTGTCTGGCTGTGTCAACTGGCAGCGTGGAGTGCCTGTGAACGCTGTGACGTCATAGCCCACTTCACCCATGCACATTACGTTTTCAGGCAAATAGCCATGCCCGAGTAGGAAGACAACAACAACAATGGCAGATTGTCTAGCTGTGTTTGTGCTTCATACTCTGATGAGTTTAATTATATCATTACATTACAGCCACGTGCTGGCGCCCCTCAAACCGCAAAATTTTTGAAGGTTCTAGAGTGCAATCTTTTGAAACCACAACCTTCTTTGCGGCTGTGTAAACTGGCAAGTTGAGTGCCCGTACGATGACACTAATGCTAATGCTAATGCTAGCGCAAGTCAATGAATTCCTCTCTAGTCACTACCAAACTCTGATTAAACACTCAGTGCACCTAAAGCAGGTCGAACATGATGACAGTCTATTGAGATGAATTCAAGTGTTTGTAGAATAATTTTAAAAGTCAGTCTACGGCTGAATTCCTTTCATTTGTGGCTGCTTAGGGCTTAGCAGCAACAGGAAATTAACAACTTCGGCAGCTCTGATGGTATGTTATTACAAACTTACACCACCAACTACTGGCCTGGCATGCATACTACAGAACTTTCAGTTGTTGGTGTAAACGCAGATGAATTTTGAAGACACAAAGGAAAGACTTTTCTGTTTTTAGTGTGGCTGCTCTCATCTAAACATGGCCTAAAACAGCTTCATTCCTACGCGCAACACTGCCTGCCAATCTGTGAGTAACTGCCCCACTCACATTGTGTGAAGGCACTGAACATATGGGCAAGACACTGGCTTTATAACATTGCACAAGGTAACCTCTTTGTGGCCACTCTCCCAGCCATTCTGAGGATATGCAGGCCACGGAATCACACTACGTGTGAAATAAGGTGATGATCGAGTATAATCTGCAATTTCATAAATAACATCAAGGCTCCCAAAAGGCTGCATTTCTTGCCAGTCAGTGATTAAGTCTCACTCAAGAGGCATTTATCATTATCCATAACAGGATTTATTGCTCTCAAAGCAGCATGAAAGCCAAATGCAGTCTTTTCTATAGATTTTACTGTGCAGAAATAAAACTTTGAAAAGGAAATTGCAAATGTTTTCAAAATGTGTGTGCTCAAAAATACCAAAGCTAGCAACAAAACCCTAAGAAAGGCTATTTTGATAGATTTCCTGTGTAACATCTACCAATTTAACGTAATGTACATGAAATGAATCATTAAGTATTTTTAAAAAAGGGCTTTAGTTTCAGCGATGGCAGGAGTTGGGAAAATCTACTGGGCCTCTATTTTCAGAAATGCCTTCAGCTATTCTAGGACACTTCAGTTGTGTTGAGGAAGCTTTTTAACCAATACTGAGCAGTTATGTCAAAAAAGCAGCTTTGAAAAGATGTAAATGTGACTATGGATACAAATATACATTTTCTGGATCCCTAAATGATGATTAACAAATGAGCTGCACAAGTTCGGCCTCTCACTAATTTGCTGCTGGGACATGCTGGTTGCAAAGTGCATCAAAGTCTTGGCTGTCTGCTTTCTGGCTTTGAGTAAAAGTTGGTCATGTCTTCAAACACAGATCGAAAAGACAAATTAACTCTCCAGCTCCAGAACTGAGTGGTTATCTGCCTTTTTTTAATGTCTAGGTGTGTTTTTGTTGTACTCCATTGTTCCCCCTTTCCCCTTCCCACATATGATGGCACTGACTCCACTTTTCCCTGCCCATAGGTTCGACTTTAACTTATCACTTGCCAGCAGAAAACAGCCAAGAACATTTGGAAGGAAAAGTACTGTCGCCTGGAATGGTTAACATGGGAATTGCCGCAAGAGCTGTAAAGACAAATGTTATCCATCACATTGATTAAATTCCTCTTAGCTGGTGTCCTTGGCCAAGTTAAGTTTGTGGGAACGGCTGTGGTGCTAACACCAGTCCCATGGAGAGTAAGTGGATTAATTAGAATTGTACCAAATGGCCGGTCTAGTAGGAGTCAATCTGCTCCCAGTTACATCATGTCACCTTTCCTCCTGTGCCTCCGCTGGCCAGTGATTGTTATAAAAGCCTTAATAGCATTTGGTAAACTAAATACAAGTCAGATGTCGGTGCATAAGAGTAAGCTGTAATTCTTGGGGAAATTTCACATATATTTGTGCCAAAACAATAAATTGTTTGTATTTTGTTTGTTCTGAAGCACCACAAGCCTTGTGAAAACCCACAGTGTAGCCATTAATCAATATCTGTATGGGGCAGATGCAAGAACGTAGGTCCTGAGCGTCATGCTGTCATGTTTCCATGCAAGATTCCTGGTGTTGAAACTGGGAAGAATTAAAAAAAAAAAAAAATAGAGAGAAAGACAATACTGTAAAGCAGCAAAAACAGAGAATCTGTAAATTAGAGACGGAACAACTATGCAAGTTGTTCTTCCAGCTGGTCATTGTGTTCTATATCATTTGCATATATATATATATGCCAATGCACAACCCAACTGTCAACGGGAGCCCTTTTAGCTCAATCTTGTGGAGTACACCAGGTAGTTGGGTTGGATCGAAGTCCCAACACTTTCTCATAACAAACAGTGCGCATCAGAGTTCGTCTGCAGCCAAACCAAGTCAGCTCAGTACGGCCATTTTGGTCCACATCGAGCAGGGTTGGGAAGTTTAGCAACGCATTACAGTAATTTTAGCACTTTCCCTAGTAAATAGTAAAGTAAGGGATTACAATTGCCAAAACAGTAATTATATTACAGTTACCTATCCAAGTAATGCTGCATTACTGTGTTACTAGAAAGGGATATGTTTTTTGTCCTCAGATATTTTATGATGATGAGGTATCCATGCATGTGCCAATTCATATTTTCCAACAAGAAGTATTTTTAATGGAACCGTCGTCAATGTTGAAGTCCTAATAAGTGACTGATATTGTTCGTATGCAATAGCATGTCTTTGAATTAGCAGCCATCAAAACAAAGTTGTTGTTCCACCAAAGTGGATTAAGCTTTGGGAGCTGGTGGAACAGGTTGTGCATCACTTTTTTAGGAAGTCGGTTGGGTTGTGAAGGTAATCTAATAAAGTAATGAGTGATGTAACTAATTACTTTTGATACATAGTAATAAGTGAAGTAAATGTATTACTTTTATGAGGAGTAATCAGTAATAAATGAATTATTACTGTTTCTTAGTAACTTGTCCAACACAGCACCTGAGTGCGATTGCCATGTTCACACATGCCCAGACACACTACACTAGGTCCCAAATCTCATTTGGGTTGTAATAAACACAGTATAGGTGAAACAGCCCTTGTGGACCTCTATCTGTAGAAAGCAGTGAAACAGCATCTACAGACCTTCCACTTCTTTGCAGCTCTCTGTTAAGAATTCCCTTGGTCTTACTTGGCAATTAAATGGGGGGCAGAAAATCTGGCCAGAAAACCCTCTACTTTTGAACTCAGGCCGAGTAATTGTTAAGTTGTTGTGATCTACGATCCTACCAAAATATTACGGTCATTTTGTTCAGCTGTGAACTGAAAACCATATTTACAGCCCCTTTGAGTTATTTTATTGCTTTTTTAAAATATTTATTTACCTTGGAGAAGTTTGCTGAGCATGCAGCCTCATTTCAGGATCTCACACACACACACACACACACACACACACACGCACGCACACACTGGCCTTATAGTGGGACACACATTCACATTCAGTCATCCACTAACAAGCTCAGCAGAACAAATAGGAGGTAGCTGCCCAGCACTGAAGCACTTCAACAGTATGTAATGGTGAGAAAAGTGGAATGCGCTTTTTCTTTCAGATTTTCCAGCCGGTCAATTCACAGCTGAGCTGACAAACTGTTCTAATAATTGCAACATTGTTATTTTACAGTAGAAAAAACCCTGTAAAATATTTCAAATGTTTCCTTCATAACGGGGCACAGGGAGTTCCTATTATTAAAAGTTCTGCTCCAACACACAAGCAAACCTTGACACACATCCTGTGATGGCATGCAATCAGCTGCTGTTAATTCATCTTATTCATATTCTCAGGAAGGGTTCAAAGAAAAGATTTCCTTGACACGATTAGTCTTCACTGGGTGTGCCAACTCCGCGCTAGTATTCCAAAGGCACATCTTATCGCAACCCCAATCTCCATCTTAAGTGCCTTTAGGTTACGTTTGTATTGAATTAGCTCACATCAAAGCGATTCCACATGACAAGCCTTTTAAGATTAAATGCTCTTTTAATTCTCTGATTACAAACAATTTGCTCCATTGGGACACTGTCACCTAGATGAAAAATGATAAAGATCCTATTTATCACTGAAAGAATAGAATATGAAATTGACGTGTTTAAATAGAATGAAAGATGAACATGAGATCTGGCAAAGGGCACTGTCAAATACCTGCGACTCAAAGAATTCAATCCCAAACATTAGTAAAGATGTAAAGGCAGCAAAGCTCCAGCAAATGACAGCACACAATGTGGCTTAGATATGAGGCTTCTGTAAATGGTGTCAGAAAACAGATTTGCGGCTGAGCTACTATATGCTAGTGCTGTAGGGCGTAGAAGTATTATGACAGCAGATAGCATTCAAGCATTTCTAAGTAAAAGACCAACAAGGATACAAAGGAAGGGTCAGCATCAAAGAAGTTACCAAAGTTTGAAAGCACCCTGTCTTGATTTATGACTGTAAAAGGAAAGGATTTATAGAAAATCACGGGCTAATGGTCTTTCTCGAAAGGCTAATGGTATTAACTCCCTATAAGAAACAAATGCAGATGGATGCTAACATGACTGTCAGTATTGTCTTCAGAAGATGGATTACTTAGCTGTCTAATCATTGGTTCTGTATGAGCCTTGAATATTTGTCAGAGTTGGTTATTCCGTGAGTCACTTGGACAGTCGGCATCAGTTGTTGCAGGCATTAAGTGAGATAGATTCATTTTCGGGGAGATTGGGCTCCACCAGTCACCTAATCTTGATAGATGTGACAGTTTTGGGAAAGTAGAAGAAAAGACCCCAGACAGATTATTATGAATGAACTTTTTTCTGATGTTGCCTTTATTGCAGACCAACAACTGAGGCTCTTGTACACATACATTGAAATAACAAAAACTTACTTTAGATTAGCTAAGTACCATAGGAGGCCCTGTCTCCTTTAGCCATTCTCCTCCCCCTTGTCATTAAGCTGCCAGTCACAGTTAGGGAGTGGCTTAGGATCCAATCAATCAAGCTGATTGGGAGTGTCAGGAAGTAGCTGCTATAAGCAGCCAGAGGTTGCGCCTGTTGCAAACATCGTTTAACCGACACAGCATGTTTAGCCAGCATGATAATTAGAGCAAAGTCCTTGCTCATCTCCTCTCTTAAGCTTCGGACTCAGTGAAACTCAGACAAATGGCACAGACTGTGGTGCTACTGATATAGGTCTCAAATGCCAACACTGACTCTGCACTTTGATATTTTCATTTTCGCTTACACTGTAAAAGATATTGAAACTGACAATACTAGTATTATGTGACAGCACTGAATAGGTTATCCCACATCTTCCAAAAACATTACTCCTGTCAAATGGAAACTGCACACACGCACACACAGATTATTTATTTGACAGTTTGGACTGGATTTTTTTCTCATTTGCTCAATATATATGGCACTAAAATGTGGTTACCAAAATAGTTTGTACGATCTCAAACTTTATCACAAGCTAAAAAAACAACAACAAAAAAAAAACTAGAGTGTATTAAATATATGAACAGTTGTGCCAAAGCTAAGCCAGTAAGCTGCTATTTGGGTAACTAGTTGCAAGATGCAATTATGGCTTCTCAAAAAGTTTTTAACAGTCGTTCAAAAGGACGATCCATCATGGACAGTATATAACGACAGAACAAGTCACAAAACTAAGCACTGGAAATACCAGGAGAAACTTTTACAGTATGGCTTTTTCATTTTCCCAAGGAGGAAGAATTGTCTGGACAAAAGACAGTATGCACAAGCATGTTACCTGGCAAACCTGGGAAGCTTAATATGAAGTGACAAACCTAATTGCTCAATTATTGCTCCAAACAGCCAAGCACTGAGGGAACCTGTAATCCTTCAGGAAGCAGCCACTATAATTGAGCTACACAGGGAGAGGAGATAACAACTGCCACGTACAGCAGGCTACATTTACACTGCAGGTGTGCCAGGATAGGATTTTTTTTTCTTATGTGTGACTGAGATCAGTTTGTTTTTTTCTATGATTGTGAGGAGCACAAATGACATGAAATGTGATCATTTTAAATTTGATTCGGGCTACATCAGGCATGATCCAAAACCACAAATCAGATTTTTCGTCACTTGCTCACCTTTGCGTCAAGATTCTCTCTTTTTTAATGGATGAATTTCTTAAACGTACCATGAAAAATACTTAATTCACAGTCAACACACCAAACCTGTTTTGGTCAGTTAGTTTGGATCCACTGTCCCAAAAATTACCAACTCTGGTTTGTTTAAAATGAAGTTCTAATTCACAGAGTTAAATGTGAATGTATTTAGGGGCTTACGTGGAGAAAATCTGAGATAAAGCTGCTGTTCGCCAAAAGACAACTGCCAAGCACTTGGAGCTCTGGAGGAGAGACCACGAGGCAGAGCTCTGACTTCTGCAGAAATCAAAAACTGAGTCAAACTGAGTATTTGGATTAAAAAGTGGAATTTGGTGGTTTAGTGTTACAGCATAACAAAACACCCATATGGCTCAAATGCAGCATTTCCTTTTGGGATAGTCAGATCAAACCTCCAGTTTTGGAAGCTAATCACCACTCAAACTGATATCCATTATATTTAAAAAGACTTGTTTTTGTAGCTTTCAACTTCACAAAGGTGTTTTATCACTAGAGGCATCTATGTACTTTATGTTTCTATGCAGTTTTTCCTTTGCTGTGCGACTAAAGCTACACTTAAAATATCTCCGTCTTTGATTTATGAGTCATTTACAAAAAATTAAATAAAATCTCACCAAACCTCAGAAGTGGTTTCATAAATGAAACAATCTAAATTTTTAAGAGGCTGGTTTGTTCTCTTATCAAGGTTGGAGTATAGATAGTGTAATAACTGCAGAGGAAGTACTTCCAACAATAATAGTAAGGATATGAACTGAGCTTACAGCCTGAGAGAGAGCAGGTTTGCATTGATCAACTCAGTGGCCAGCTCGAGTAGAGAATATGACCCAAGCCCCTAAGCCATCCCTCCATCACTCCTCCCTCCCCTCTCAGCTGAACCAGTGCTGTCTGTCTCCCTGAGCTGTCAATAGACCCTGATGGGCCTTTTAGACACTTATCAATATTTAACCAGCCTCCCCCATTGACTCAGCAATTACTGCCTAATTGATTTGAGATTGATTATCATCAGCACCATAATGGCAGTGTCGGTCAGCGGCAAGTGCTGATAAAAATCCTTGGTGTATAATTAAATTATCCTTTTATGCAACCAGTGTGTGAGTGGAGTTTGTGTGCCTATGTGTGTGTAAAGAATGAAAAGGTGACTGTATTAAGTAAAGCTAGAAACCTCCAGATTTCTGGGGCCCTTCTCAGCTTCTTTTATCATCAAGTTCCTTTTGCTGTTAAAACGTGTTTAAGTAACAGGGTGCAGCATGTTGAGGAATGACTGACTGCTTCTTACTTAGTCTGACAATCGGAGAGCTCTGCCCGCCTCGGGACGTCAAAATGCAATGCAATTGCTGAGACGGCAGCAAGAACTGCCGCTAACAAAACAACGGCCCTTACATTTTTGAAAAGGAGACGCCTTCCCAGAAATAGCGCGCTCCCCCTTTTCTCATCCATGGGGAAACAGACTCGAGATACAGTGAGTCACTTTGTAACACAGAGAGAACTTTTAAAAACATTGAAAATGGATGCCCAGAGCAACGTTAGATTATTATAGTTAACTCTCCTATTATGTTCGGTCAAATCTGACCGATTTACAAGATTTCTCTTTTAAAAAATGTAGTCAGTTTTATTTGTTTGTCATGAGGTTCCATGACTATGTTCACACATGGCATCTTTACACACAAAATAAATCTTGATAATTTTTATTAAATTTTATGTGTTTTATTGAACTTATATACACGTGGTGTTCTTGGTCAAAAATGACCGGGCACAGGAAATGAATGTGTAAGACTACAATTAGTGTATAAAATAGAGTTCAAGCACATTCGTACACTTCTTTCCCACACCTCAGCATGCAGGTGTCTTTGAGCAGGCGCACGCACACGCACTGTTGGAGGTCCACACACACAAAAAAGCTTGCAACATTGTTTCAATGATACATAAAACTTTCTCGCAGCTCTGGTGTACAAAAATTTTTCGAGGCTTTGCTAAAAACTCATTCTGTGGCAGCACACTGGCTAAGTGATTTACTGTACGTGAGGCTCTGGGTTACGAGTTGTATGAGCTGAGGTCAGTGAGGCCTGCAGCCCATAAATACCGAATGGAAGTACAAAACTTGTAATGTTCACTAAAATTTGCGTTAATAAAAAGATATAACACAACATTAGGTGATAAAATATGTATTTTTATGGATTTGTAATCATCTAAAATGGATTGGTCATTTTTTTGACCGGGAACAGCAGGACAATTAAGCTGAAATGAACAGAATAGGAGGGTTAAGAAAGGGTCTAGAGACTAACTTGTGAGTCCACTCATCCTGTAATGTCCCCCAAAGCCAATGTATAGTCCGGCCGAATGGATGAATCATGTCGTAATACAAGATTATGTTTGTTTTTAACTGATGAAAATGCTTCGCCACAAACATAAGAAACTTTGAGGGAGTTTTCTTTGGTGACTGCAACTGAGCCATCCCATAGTACACGTGTTGCTGGTCGGACAGTGGTTACAAGCACAAGACTTGAGCAAGTCACCGGCCCCAATGTGAAGGACCGTCCGAAAGCCTTAGGATTGTTTCTGCAATGCAAGAGTTTTTTCAAACTCTGTAACTGTCTCCACTCAGTTCAGCAACGAAAGCTGGAGGCATGTCATCAGTCTGTAGAGACTGACTTGTGAGTCGACTGCTCACTAAACTCTTTGCTGTTGCTAGCAGATGCCATTAGCTCTGACATGCAGGCACTGGCTGTATTGACTAATCAGTCTGCTCGGACCAGGAGCTTGAAGCAACCGGTGAGTGTTGTGTTCACACCGCAGTGAAACTGGACTTCACAGCCTCCCAGTAAATACAACTGAACCAGGAGTGACAGCACAGCCTCCAGGGACTACAGATGAAAATTAGCCTTTTGGCCAACTCTGGCATATTTACAGATACATTCAATAATATGCTGTAAAACAGACATAAATAAATACGTTAAAAAACATCCAAGGTTAGTTTGACAACAGGGATTACAGCAGACTAACCACGTGGCTTACAGCGGCTCCCACCCAGAATCTGAACTCAAGGACTAAAGACACGGGGGGCTGGGATGGAATAGACGTGCAGCAGGGGAGGAGCGAGAGAATGCTCAAGAATCACCAGTGGGGATTTTCACATCTAACATAAGGGCCTGATTCATCTAAACCAGAGCTGGTGATTTTTAAACAAATAAAAAAGTCTAGGTGGGTGTGAGAGGTGTTTTGATGCTTTGACAAAGCAATTTAACTCAAGACAAGACAACCCCAGGCTAGCTGGTTAGCATGATAACTTTCATAGATATCTCTTCAACATAATAAGGTGTGTTTAAGAATCTCTGAGGCTTCATGTTAACCACAAATAGAGCACTGAACAGTCATATTGCCTGTACCTGCTACATGCACAGCCTTTGTAAGTATTCCAAGTTACATTATTCAATCATCAGACACGCTTTTGTGATCAGTGATGCTTTCACATTTATGATTTTTCTGCGTCCTGAGCAGAAACAAGACTGTATGAAGTCTGTGAGGATCTGATTGGGTGATCAGGATCACCAGCAATGTGTCCACAGCTAAAACCCAGAGGCCGAACAGCAGATCTTGTATTGGAGAGCCTTCAGTCTTAAAGACCAAAGAGGCACATCAGGTCAGGAGCCAAACACAGCATGTTTGGGGTCACATTAACTTGTACAACCATCACAATGGTGGTTGTACATGTGAATGTGACATTCTGATGCATCTAAGAAAAAATCTTTAGCTCAAAAGTCCTAAACTTGGGCACAGTCGCTCATCCTCCTCTCGCCTTTTTCCTCGGACTTAGCTTCCTGACTTCTATCTGGTCCTCAAATTGAACTTTGCTCTCTGTGAAACAGCCATAGACTTAAAGCTATGGTCTACGATCTGAAAACCAGTTTGGCTGTTGAGACAGATTTGAAAAACGCATCCTGCCCAT
>JAQLOL010000013.1:22371640-22384438 GCA_029783665.1 Naso thynnoides
CTGTAGGACCATAACGGTCATATTAACGATGTTAATAATAAGTGCCGTGCTTCCAAATCGTAGACCATAGCTTTAAGTTTCAGGTTCATGGGGAAAGTGCAAATGTGCAGCACACTTTTCAAAACCTCAAACAATAAACATGGCAGTGAAATTCAATTAATGGAGCAAATTAAATAGTTAAAAGATTAGATATATTTTCAACAGCAAGTGTGACCAAATCCAATTGCAAACATGTGCCTTGTTGAACCAAACAGAGCATAAGAAAGCAACTTGAAAATCCGTTCTGCACATAAATAACTGAAGCTGACATGGATATAGAAGCTGGGATGTCCCACTGTTTGTTGTGAGTGATGAACACATCAGCATTTTCTGCTCACATCATTACAGTGTCGAGTGATTCCACCATCAACCAGATGCAAATGACTGGATCACAGCTCATCCTTTTACAGAAATGCACTGTCAAAGCTGCCTCGTTTCACTTGTTTCCTTGTGAGAGCTTTAGAGCGGCACTTTAATTGTAGGCCAAAAAGTGAAAGAAGCTGATGCCAGTAACACTTCTGATTAATCAAAGCTTTCTTTATGGCGTGTGTGTAAGTTTACATCATGGTTGAAGAGCAAATAGTGAAAAATGAACTCGTCAGCAGAAAAGCTCTGGCCAGAGCTGCAGATGCATCTTTGGGTTTCCTCTGAAATCTGTCTAAACATTGTGACTGCCGACATTGGAAATTCCAGCTTAAAGCTTCTGGAAACGGGGCTTGAAATAGCGAGAATGCACATATTATATCAAAACTGAGTGTCTCATTAAGTATTACAAAAGTCTGAGTGAAACTAAATGTTCCCAGCTATTAGAAAACCTAGTTCAAAAAGAGCTCATTTTGGGGGTAATACCTCCTCTCATGACTGTATGGGCGTGGCAGAACACGTTTTGATTGACAGCTCCATGAACCCCAGCTCTGTCAGCTGTCTCTCATCTCCACAACAGCCATGGAGCAAAGCAGGGAACAGCCCCATTGTTGTAGAACTGTTATTATATCACTACAGCAAAATTTATATAATTTATGGTGAGAATGTTTCTGTGTAGTCTAGATATGTAGTCAGTTTATCCATAGAACGCTTGTTTGTAAATCTGTCATGAAGTTTTTGGACTTCTTGGAGCAGCTCCCGCTCCGCTGTCACCCCGGAGACATAATTAACTAACGAACCTATGATCTTTGCTGAGATTAAAAGCTGGCCGCAAGGTTTCCGTAGCATTTTAAATCATGATACAAAAACAAAAGGATGTGTTGCTGCCTTCTGATGTTGATTAGTTTAATGTTACTGGTGAAAAAAAATCATTTCATGCACCCTGCCGCTCAAATGCATCTCTTAAGGTGGAATGTGTTCTTGCATCATGTTTAATGCGTGCGTTATGCCTGGAATTGATCAGTCCGCCTTAAATGCAAATATGACAACTTGAAGAAGATTTGAGAGGATTTATTTGTCACACATACATATCTTATGCGTTCAGTTGTGAAATGCCTGAACTTCAGCCATAATTTATTTGCTTTTGGTCTTCTTGCATGATGATATATGCTCTAATAATGATTGGATAGCTAACATCACGTTAAATGCCACGGGCGCAAGAAGAGTTAGTTAGCTCAGACTGGAAGAGGCTGATTGAACGGGAGCAGAGGGGTTTTGTTTCAACAGACACCAGACTTTTTAAAATGAAAAATGAAACATATCTACAAAATCCTACAAGCTATATTGAACTATTTCTAAAAACTTACTTTTATCAGCCTAAACTCTGTGCACTCCCAACGAAGGGTACCATGAAACAATACTTAAAGAGGGTAAGACAGGCTATGTGCAATCATAAAGAATTGTCTTACCTGGTGACTTAGCCTGCAGGTGTTGTAAAACCACACTTAAGCTGCTTCCTGTTGATCCTCTGTTGTTTTCCCTCAGAGGCAGACTACAGTCTGAAAGTAATATAAACAAAAACAACTATGAGTTTCAGGGTGACTTTATCAAGTCGAGCTTGAAAGAAAATGAAGTAATCCATCTTAATAGATGCAAAGGCACAACACATTTACCACAAAATCAAACCCAAAAAGAGCAGCCCTTTTTTTTTTCATTAAGCTAGCTTAATTCACAATTGATGAACTTTGAATTAATAAACTTTTCGGCAAAATAAAACTCAGTAAAAACTGTTTATTCAGTACTTACATGTTTATGGGGTAAACATCATGTCTATCCAGGTTTAGACAGACAGACAGATGCAGACACAAAGAAGTTTCCTGTCAACTCGGTAAATGCAACGACAGTGACATCGCACCATTTTAAATCAGCGGGGAGCAGCTTGATTGAAAGCTCAGGTGGAAGTGATGAGCTTCATCAAGCTATGTGTCTAATAAGGCGCCCATTGGTTGGAAGTAAGAGACGGGTTCCTTGTACTGGAGTATTTAGTGCTAAACCTGACTATTTTCTTTTCCATCGCTACTTCATTTTAATGCTCCAAGCCCATTTCTGAAATAAATTTTGTAGGCCTTCTTTTAAATCACTGCATTAATTTCACTGCTATCAGTAGGTCTGATAAATATGTGATAAGTCAATAAAATATGATAGCACAGTGCCGTAAAGTGAGTAAACGAGAAAAGCAGATATTATTTAAGGTTAGACTCATTTTAAATTCCTCTCAAAAAGATGCAGTGTTCACATGCTACTTACTTATAGGCTAAAAAATTCACTAATGTAATTTATATTAGGCAGCCTAATTCTTTAAAAGGAGCGTTTGTGTATAAATAATTAATATAATAGTTGCAGTTATTTAAACAGCATTTTATTTACTTTGTGGTGTTAGTATTTTTATTTAATGTAAAAGTTCTTAGTGTTTCTTTCTTAAAATTGCAGCTGTCTGTGCTTTTTGTGTCATAATGTTACAATGTTAATGTCGGCTCTGAAAAGTACTAAAAACAATGAAAGTAATTATTGCAATCCAGTAGTAGGCTATAACTACAATATACACAAGTTATTATGATATAATTTTGTTTTTTAGTTTGGGCAAACAAAATAAATAAAGGCTAAATCATAAGACTAGTATTCAATCACATGTGACCATGCACATGTTTCAAAAAGAATCTTACAGGGGAAGATTTGTGTGGTCGTGGTGATGTTATTAGCTGTTATCGTTAGCCCTTTAATTACTAAATGCAAATATATCTAATGCAGAAAACGATGGGATGGAAATTAAATTTGATAAACGCTAAATCCAGAGGGAATACGAACATATAATATTCCAGTATAGAGCTCAAATAAAATGCGAAATGACTGCACATGAATATGGCAGTTCTCGAACGCAAAATATTTCAAAATATTCCTCACAAGCATCAAAATCTAAAAAAAAGCACATGAACATATGCTGTGTGCTCAGCTTCATTACAGTGCACACACAGAAAAAGTATATAATATTTACCCACAGAGCCACAGCGCAGGAGGTTAGGAACAAAGTAAGTGCTCTTCATTACTCCTCTTTGAACATGACAGCTAAGTAGAAGAGGGCGGCTGTGAGGACCAATGCAGGTCATTAGCCTGCTGAAATACCTTCAGCTTAATTTATTTCTCAAGTGATTATAACTGCACGATAGGCTAATTAGGAACTCTGCTTAACATTTTACAGAGACTGTTTGTAAAGCATTAACTTCCACTGATTAAATACTGAATCCTTGATGAGTGCTCGCCTGTGTGTTTGACAGAAGACCTTGTCTTAGCCGCATGCAAATTCAAACACTGCATTTAGGTGTTTAGAGAATGATGAGCGGTCATGTGCGTACGTCTCAATTACTGTGGAAAGATCCGTCTATTTTGGTGGACTAATGAGCGTGTGCATTATCAGGGCCTCTTCTAAACAAAGAAGTCATAAACTGAAATCAAAACGGAAAGTTTTTTTTTTCCTGTACCTTTATTTTTTGTCTCATATTTTGTCTTTAACCTTTTCTGCTTAACCTTTCTGCAAACTCTGATTTGATTTTGTCCATTCTGCCATCCCCTTCATCCTCCATCTTTCCCTCCCGTCCTCCCGCCGTCCTACACTTATCCATTCTTTAAAAGTCATCTCAGGTTAGCTGGAATGTCACATCGCTCAAGTCTGCCCTCTGGGGCAGCCCCTGTTATTTTAAGGGGTCATGTACATTTATCCAAGCAATGAATAAAGAAGCACCCAAAGGCTGGAATGAGAGGCCTGTGCAGAGCCACAGCTGGAAGGATGAAAAACAACATTTATTTTGGAGAAGTGGGTTTCAACAAGGAACCTTTTTAAAGGTCACAGGTCAAAGATGGCCACCACCTGTCATTAGTTGACTTTTGGCCTGGCTCAGTGAACCGGGGGCTCTTGGTCATCCACCCGAAGGACCACAACTAGTGAGTTACAGAGATTATTCAATGCTTTCAGTAATATATATTACAAAATCCACTCTTGATGTGTAAAAAGAAAATATTCCTCCAAAAAATCCTTAGCAACAGCTTTCAGACCATCAAGCACACTCCACTGAAATACACACTAATTAAATTCTTTTAGGGTCAGCAGCTCCTTAAGGTGGTGTGACACCTATTCAATTGTAAGCGAGCCTCTGGAGAGACAGACTGAAAACAGTCACATCTGAATGCAAGCCAGTGGAGGGCTGGTTTTCACTAATATGTGAACCTGGTAGAATTGTTTTGACGGAAGACAATTACGTCAAGTTGCATCATTTACAGTATGTAAACATTTTAATTAACTCAGATGTATAGTCATGCACATGCACATAAAAAAAAGAGAAGGGAAAGAAAGTGCAGCTTTTTTGACCATTAGCTGCTGCTGGGAATGCTTGCAGTGGGTGTAGTGCTCATTAAGCAGTGATATAAAGCACAATCTCATAATGACTAAAGATCTGTTGTCTGGTAAGCACTAACAAAACGATTGATTCGTAAGCAGGGGAAGAGAGGAGGCCAGGAGGAAAAGGGAGAAAATTATAATGAGAGCGTGAGAGAGGGAAGGAGGGAGGGAGGGTGAGGCATTTAGTTGGCAGACAGTTTCCTGATTCAGCCAGGCTGGAGAGCAGGGGTAGCTGTCTTCTTCCATGTACCTCATCTATCACTGCCTATTTCTAGGAGACTCGCCCGTTTCCCCCACCACACACACAGATGGAAGAGAGTGAGAATTCAATCTTTCCTTGCCTCACAGTCATTTGCAGAAATGCATTTGTTCACCCTTCGCGGCAGGACCCCAAAACCTGCCAATAATCGTCCACCAGGGCGGGAAAGAATCACTGCAGGTACCGAGCTTTCCTCATGTGATCTATTTCCAATCTGTAAAGTCCCACAGGTAGATTAGGGACAAGTGGAAACAGGCTTTAAGGAGTGGCGGTGGTCTTCAACAGCAGGGATCCTGCGGCACTTGTGGAAAACATACATACCGTGTTTCATTCAGGAGACCAATACCTAATTTATCACAAGGGAATTTAATTCTTTACTTTTACAGAAACTGGTTACAAGCAATGACTTAGCTTACCTCTTAACATAAAGGAAAGTGATAAGAAGTAAAATGGGAAACTCTTTCCTGCTGCAGCGACACTGATGTGTAATTTCATAAATTTCATCACTATTTCTTGAAATGTCATGAGACTGTGTTGCATTACTTTCTACATGATTCTGTCATTGGTCATAAATATTGCCACTTGGAAGCACAACTCCACAACATGCTGAAAATCACACACATTTACCGTATTACGGCCATACAAAGCAGTGGTGTCATTTGTAAACAAACCAGCTCTTTAAGCCAGCTCTGTTAAGTGAAGGATGGGAGCCAGCTCCTGTTTGAGAGCTGTTTTTGTTTGTTTGTTTGTTTGTTGTTGTTGTTCTTTGTGACTTAATACAAGGCAGAATGATAGGATGATCTCCACGCCACGGACATTCCATGCCCACGACTGTGACTGAATGTTGTGTAATTACATGTGTGCAGTGCATGCCCCTAATGTAATATTGTGGTGTTCTGGAAGTTGTAAGGTTTAGTCTAATTACTTTGAATAATTTAAGTGATATTTGTTCACACACACTAATCATACAGCAGGTCAAAACATCGCTAGATTTGGCTGAACTATAAAAGGCGGAAGTGGAAAAATGAAGAGCTGTTTGGGTGCCAAAAAAAACTGTCTCGTCTCAGTGAGCTGAGCCAAATCATCTGGCTCACTAAAAAGAGCCTGAATTCCCATCACCAATACAAAGTTCATATGGCTAATGTTTGTAAAACAAAACTGCCTGTGTACACTTTTGGCAGATAGGGAGCAACATGAGGCTTCATGAAGAGCAGTTTTACTGGTCATGGATGTCGTTCTAATCTCATTTGAGTTTCACTCCTGAGCAAAATATAGTGTGTAGGATTTTGTTTTAGTGGCATCCTGAGGTGAGGCTGCAGGTTTCAAACGACTGGATTTGCTTCCAATCATCCTCCCCTTCCAGGCATGTAGGAGCCTACAGTAAGTACCAAACACATGAAAACGCAAAAGGCACTCTGTAGAGCCAGTGTTTGTTTTGTCGATTGTTTGTTTGTTTGTCCAAAATCGAGAGCAGAATATCTCTGCCTGCACATGCGCGAATGTGATCAGTGCACAACGAATGATAAGAAGAGAAGAAGAGCGATATTGTAGCCCAAGAGGAGAAAACCATGTATTGAGCACGTGCAGAATCTTAACAGAGTCATTGCTCTCCTGCTCTTGAGTTTGACCTGCTTTCTCATATGTGTTTTTTTTCTTTTTGACAGGAAGTGGGCGGACCCTGTCCCCATAGTATCCCTAAATAACTGGTTATCTTATCTGTCTTTTTGATTGACTGTTGATTTTGTATGTGTGCAAGGACGGAAGGAGCTGCCTGACAACATACCGTCAGCACTTTACACTAGCAAATAATCAATATTTCGGTTGGAAAAAACTGTCGTAGCATAGCATGTTTTTCAGTTATTCATATGTTACTGTTATTATGAACTGTGATAAATAATGGCCACTTTAACGCTTATCAAACCGCTCTCGACTTAAATTGAGTCGAAAACAATAATGCCACACTATGACAGGCAAATACACACTGCTTGTTGGTTTTTATCGTTATTGATTTCCTTTTCAAGAGTCACATAGATTTTCGAGAGAACCATATGTGCTAACGCAAATAATCACAATGAAAAACGATTGTTTTATAACTCCTGCATAGCATGAAACAAACAGAGCCAAAGAAAAGAATAACAAAAAGAAAATAAAGCATAAGAAATGCCTGATTTATTCTTATTCAAATACATTTTTGCAAATCTCTTAAGATAAACAACAAATGAAATATGTGTGTAAACTATCTCTAATAAGAGTGAGCAGGTGAAGTGGGGTGAGCAGGAGAGCATTGACAGTAGCAGTCAAGGCCAATTCATACTTTCCTTGTCTGCGTGTCTGCAAGAGTTTGCTCTGGTATGCCAGACGTAAAAATCAGGGGTCCGCGCAGACCCCTCTGCGGACATCCACGTGCAGCACAGAATTTGTGACCGCGCAGACTGTATCTTTCTCGTAACCAGTTTTACTGTAGATTCGTTGATTTACAGCAAAATTTCAAACTGACAGAGTTGCCATTTCGTTCAACAAGTTAGTAACAATAAAAAAGAATATAATACATCCCATTCAGGTAAGAATGTGCTCACCTTCATGTCTGCAGAACTTTATTTTTTTCTCCAGTTGTCTCTGCCTGGATGACACAGATTTAGTTGTAGCTGTAACATTAGCAACGTCAGTCTGTCTAAAAATAATAAAAGAAAAGAAGTGCAGCTGCTAAAAATTCTGTTATCTTTTGTTTATTCTGCCGCAGTCTGCACACTGCATATCACGTATAGTCAGACTGGTGTGGAAGTTTAAATATGAATGAAACTGCTTCCTCAGCTAGAACGAGCGGACAAGTCTGCGGATATCCACAGACGCGCAATGCGGAAAGTATGTTCAGGCCTTTGAGATTCTGCACGCGCTCAAAACACGGTTTTCTCCTCTCAGTTTTCTCCTCTCTTTTGCAAACCAAAAACTAAAAGACTCAAAAATGCTCAGCAGAGCCGAGGAAAACTTCTGATGTCATGCTAATAATTCTCAGTGGCTTCATTGCTGCAAGTGCCCCCTCAATGAACAAGGAGTAGAGTGGTTTTAATGTTAAGATTAAATATTGAGTGCAGCCACATTAATACAAGTTAATGGCCTCAATCTAAAAAATGACATTCAATAGGTGTTAGTAAGTTAACCAGAGTTGTTTCTACAGCTGTTTAATAACACCTTTACCTCACCACTATGGCTATACCACCTGCATGTCACCATCACCATCTACCCAATGAATATTTTGTGAAAATGGGACATTTTATGAAAATGTTATCAAGATGAAATGTGTTGAACAACGTTGGCTTTGACAAATCTGCTCCCAGCAAGGTAACACTCAGGAGGTGATCGAACTGATACAAGTGCAAATGTTTCCTCAGATGATGTGGCACTGTTAAAAGTAAAGTATTTTCATCAAGACTTCATTTCCTGTGTCTTTTTTGGTTTTCTATTTGTGTATTTATTAGTACACGAGTTTCTAACGTTGGAGTAGGCCATGTATCGACATCTGCTCCACATCAAAACTGTTGGCCAGGCTTTACAAACGGGAAATCCATATTAACGTGTCGTGCAGCCCAGTTTCCCCCTGCAGAACAACAGGCTCATCATCACTCTGACGGGCCTCGACTTCTTCTACGTCGAATGTCTCCAGACGTAAAGATGACCTTTTCACCAGGATTGTCTGAATCAGGTCGGAGCAAGGGGACGATGATCACAGCCATGATCCAACCCTTTCAGAAAAAGAAAAAAAAACAAAACAAAACACGCCCCTGCTGGTGAATGCCAACTCTGGTTTGCTGACATCCAAACTCTTCTCTTTCCTTTCTGTCTCTCGCTGCTCTTTCTTATTCATTTGCATAATCCCTGTGACGCTCCGATTAATAACTCCAGTGTGATTTGCATATCTATGCCTGAAATTGAGGACAGACATTCACACAGTAAATACGGTCCAGCGAGAAACAAACTGTAGAATGTAGTTTTGGTGGGATGAGAGATTGCTGGGGAAAGGAATGAACGTGGAATATTCTTAGGATCAGCATCTCTCTCTCTCTCTCTCTCTCTCACACACACACACACACACACCTACACACCTACGCACACACACACACAGACAATGCTTACAGGATATTTCTAACTCTCCATCTCCAACACTTTTCTTAAGCCTCTGGCCTCAAATGAAAAAAAGAGGGCTGGGAAAATGAAGACCTTACTACTCCAGCTGTTCATGGAACAAACAGTAGTGTAAGAAGATACAACTCCCCAAAAAATGACCACAGTGCTCTGGTTAAAACCATACCTTGAATAGTGAAGGCATATTAGGTGTTTGAGGCTTGTATTTGCTTCAACACTGCCCCCCAGTGGGGGAAAAGATGGGCTCTTTATGATTTCTGCCTGATTTAGCATCAGATCATTGCACTTTGCAGATAAAAACAATGTTAATGTCCATTAAGACCACAGTAACAGCTGTATACAAATAGCAGTGGATTTTTAATTTTTAATTTTACAATTGCTGAAGACACAAACTGAGATACATGGAATTTTAAGCATTTTTACTCACTAAAAAAAGATGAAAAGGTGTACCACAATAATTGTCTCTTCATATCAAATGGTATGAAGCCAGTCTATAAATAATTCAGATCTCTGTCTGATTTTCCAGACTTCTGACATAATGAGTAGAATTTTGTTTGATTTTATCTTACATGCAGACCTAATCCTGATGTTTTTCAACATTTGATCAATCAGAATAACACCAAATTTCATGCAAACAAAATCATTATATTTTATGATACAATAGTAATGGCTTTAAGGAAGAGCTCTAAATGTTTCAGTGGATTGTCAGATTTTTAGGGATTTGTCAGGAAACTTTTGATATTCAAGCATTCAAGTTTTACCATCAAAAGCCCCAAGAGTGAATCTACCCACCACTGTGTAGGCTTTAGACATTTGTGTTGGGTGAATGAGCTGCACGCACACCTTCACACGCATACAAATCCTCGCTGCACCAAGGAGACCAAAGGCTGGAAATGACAAGCCTGCAATGAGGTAATGACATTTCCTCCTGCGTAATGTGGCCGAAGGCATCCCTCTCTCCCAGACAACGACAAGACGGAGATATCTGGCCAGCTCCGGTGACAAGCCCCGCTCTAATCGGCAGGTACAGCTTTCACTGCGGCTCAGGACCGAACCACAGAGTAGCAGCTTAATAATTGAACAGGTGCAATATGTTGAGGCAGGGTGGGGGAGGCTCAGCAGCGGGTGAGTGAGGGGGAAGGAGGACTCACCCAAAATGTCTGCAGTGTCCTCTGCTTGGGGTAAAAGTCATCAAATGTTGGTTTGAGAAAAATGTCAAAGTACTTGCTGCACATTTTGTGGTCCAGAAACATGCTTCCCCTCCACTTGATTCTCCCAAAGGCACCAGCTGTCAGCAGCTGCTCGTTTTATTGTTTTTCTTTCATTCCTCAGACGCTGTCCCTTCATGCCAAATTGTGGACAAACAGATGATTTATTACAACGCTTTTGTTTTTCCTGCTTTTTTTAATTTGTATTTTTGCTGCCAGGTTTGTCATCAAGTCTCCTGGTTGCTATGGCAACAAATTGGGATGTCATGCTGGTGTTTCACCCCCGTCTTACCTCATGTAAACGAGAACTTCACAGCCATACCAATTCCTGATTTCACGGGAAAGGTTGTCAGTGGTGGGGAGTGACAAAGAATAAATGTTTGTGTGTGTGTGTGTGTGTGTGTGTGTGTGTGTGTGTGTGTGTGTGTGGCGGGTTGACTGACCTTGGGAGACTGTCCCCGTACAGGGTTTAGGGAGAAGAAGGGATGGAATCGGTAAGCGAGATGCAGTGTAGCAGGTATCCGGTCTCCCAGCCACACATGGCGAGTGCCACAGCTGCAGTCAGCTGAAACCGACGTGGCCTCTGTGTGACGGCGAGGCGCTGCCCTCTGACACAAACAACACTCCGGTGTACAGCTACAGGTATCTGTGTGGACAGGACATTAGTTAAAAGGCTCAAAGATGAAGGGCCCAGGAAACTTGAAAAAAGAATCAACAACAAAGAAGATAACAAGAGACCTTTCAAAGAGTTGCAGCATAATGCACAAAATATAACAAAAACAAAGAGACAATCATCCCATGCTGATGAGTTTGATATTCCTAAATAACCCACTCTGAAGGAATCTCAGTGTAATAATGTAAAAAACCTTGAAATGTCAGAACCTTTCATAATGAAATACATGGATGTTTAAAGTCAGCTAGTTAAAACAATTTATCATCAAATTATTATAGGTTTGATGTCTTCATATGATCCTGCTATTCCTATCAGATTTTCAAATTTATTATAGATATGGATAAGTTTTGCCATCATCTCAGGTTTGTGGAAATGTCACTTGTATACTTCTAAATTGTTTTGTAACATATTTCTGATGAAAACATATTTAAATGGATTATATATTCAGTGGCAATGGAGATAGCACTGAGCCTTGCATCATGGGCTGCTGCAGCTTAAAAGGAAAGCTGCACTTTTTTGGGAGTGTAGCCTATTCATCCAAAATCCAGATGTGAGACAAGAGGATCAATAACTTTCCCTTCTCTGGGCTTTCGGTAGGAAGCTAGATACCCGCGCCGCGAAAAATTTGTTGAAAGGGAAGAGAAGCCAAGGAACCGAGTGAATGCTGTCGGCTGCTACTAGTGCTGTAAAATTAAACATTTAATAAAATGTAATGGAATGTGTTGTTAGTAAGCATTTTTCAGAAAGAAAAGGTATCTCATAATGACAATGTTTCACCATTGTGTAGAATATAATTCAGACAACTTTAGGTTTTTTTCTATGTATCTCAACATTTTTGTTTATTAGTATGAAACTAATTATTACAAGCCTTAATGATATTACTTTTAACAATTTTCACATTTAGTTTTAAATTGGGGTGTAATGACACATTTTAACAACAATATGTTTTATATTACATGGTTGGCAACAAGACACAAGAATGATAACAGCTCATTTAAAGCAATGCGAAATGACATGATTCAATTACCAGAAACTGATAATGTAAAGTTTTTTGCCAATAATAGAGGAAAAGAAAATGCCTATTTCCTTCAGTGGTAGAGGAGGTAAAACACTGTAAAAGTTTGATACACTGAACTACTCAAACATTCGGTGTAAAGCCTCTGTTCAATCTGTGAGGACCGCAAACGCAGACTGAAAATCTCTTGTTCTTCTGATGCTTCCTGCCATGAGTTGCCTTTATGTGAAGCAACACTGCTGATGCAGTACGCACGCCCAGGATGTTGGAGAATGAACTGGAGTAACACTCAAAACTATTTACTATTTTTAAGTGTGAAAAATACATCCACATAACATTTGACGTGCTAAATACAAGGTGTCAATTCTTAGTATAGACAGAATCTATTTTTGCTTTGAAAACCAATTTTAGACTGACACAAGTCACACTAGATGGACGATTTGCCGATTACCTATTGATGTAGTTTGATCGTAGGAATATGAATCAGTCCATGCATCAATACATCAATGTATTGTAACACCCCTAGTTTTAGTCTGAAAGTGGAATTTTGTACTGTCAGCGTTATTTGTGTCAATGTTGGGAAAGTTCACTTTCTACCTGAACTAGTTCAAAGTTCAGTTCACACATTTTAAAATGAACTAGTTCAGTTCA
>JAQLOL010000013.1:22384538-22411302 GCA_029783665.1 Naso thynnoides
CGACCAACGTAATTTTATCTTTGCCCTAACGTTTGACTAACATCCATGAAGAGAAAAAGCCTACAATGTAAATCCGCACGTGTATCACTTTAATTTTTTTGTTGTTGTTGTTATTGTTGTTATTTTCATGTGACGTGCACGTCTCTGCACAAAGCACATTGGAAATAGCCTGCCCGTGCTGGCAGCAGCAGCCACAGAGCCTGTGTGGTAGTGTTGCATGGGTCATGTGTCTCTAATACCAGCACCCACTCAGTCTGTAATGATGGCCGACTTGCACCACCCAACCTGTTAAAGTATGTGCTAATCAACAATGTAGACCACAAAAAACATAATGCACCATGTAAGCACTGTCTGATGAGCAGGGTCGAGACAGAGGACCAGACTGACAGCAGCCACCACCGCTGTGCTGAAGCCGCAGATCTAGGCTAAATAAAAATCGAAAAATAAACAAATTGTTAAAAACTTTTGCATTTATTGATAATTAAAGCAGCAACAGGTTTGAACATTTCAACAAGTTCAAACTTTGAACATGAACATGCTTATTTTTTCTGTCTCACGTGAAGAGAGTATTCCTTACATCGTCATGGTGAACTGTTACAAAATAGCCTTATGTGTCAGAGTGCAGTTTTATAGCCTGTTGTTTGGCTGCATTGTGCAGAAAACAAATGGAGTTCACGGTCCCAGGATTTAACATTTTTCAACGCTCTTCAGTTACACAGCAAGACTGAAGGTGTGCTCGCTGGGTGTGCTTGTTGCATGCACAGCACCACTCGTGCCAGCGTCAGGAGCAGAGGGAAAAGGAAGTGGAGCATAAACCTATTGCACATTGTCAGTTGCTCTGCACGTTATTAATAACTTAGACCAATTCTGATCAATTTGACATGTGTGCTCTTTGGCGGAAAAATGTGGTAAAAGTCAGCAGCCCTGAGTGAGAACAGGACATGCAGCTCCAAAATTAGAAAATCAATATGTAGCAGAAAATGTTTGCATTGTGGCAGCCTGCCACAAATAAATGAATGCGTGGGAAACACGGCGCTGTAACATGAGTTTGTTCACAATGTGTCGTCCTTCATTGCAAAAATGGTGTTTGTCCCTGAGACACATGGGCAGCGATTTTACTGCGTCCTTTCAAATTTTAACAGATGCAGGACGCGCGCCTAGACACATCACTGGAAACTTTGTGTGTGTGTGTGTGTGGGTAATGCAAAGTTCATATATTTAGTGTGTGTGTTTGTGTTTGTATATGTGTGTCAACATTTTTCCACATCACTCTAGCAACTGCAGCTTGGTGTGTGTGGGTTCATTCACTGCCCCGGTAAGGGCATGAATGTGTGGATATGTAGCTTGTGCATGTGCATTGTCCAAGACTGTTTTTCATTCAGGTGAAAATTCCTAGAGCTGCTGCCTGCTCTATAATAACCATACTTGACATTTCCCCGTCCTTCAGCCTGTGGAGTCTGGCAGATGCTTTCCATTCCAGTTGAACCCATTAAGACCCTCTCTTCTCTACTGCATCCACTGGCCTGTCCTTTGGCAGGGCCCCGTTGAATGTCAAAACTTACTGTTTAGCATCACAATAAAGGAGATATGGGGCACAGGAGCAAAGGAAAGGAAATGGCTGCTGGCTGGCAAAGGCCAAAAAGATTATTTTAAAAACTTTCCATTGCTAAGTTAGTGCGCTGTAGCTAAGCTTTTTTCATCTTTTGCTTTCCTTTTTTGAAGACATCAATGACTGCATTGTAAATCTGTGAGTGCTGTAAGTGAATGCTGACATCTTTTTAACAACCAGTATACCTTAGGAATAAAATACAAGCAAACATCTGATGATTTAAAGCAGATGATTTTTATTTTGTCCCTGCTAAAAGTGGTTCTGAGCCAAAGCATATGTTGTTTTTGTAGAATTGTTTCTTCTCTTTTCTTTCAGTTAAAATGTCAGATATTTCTTGACGGACAGCTTAGTTCGCCCGTGGGTCCCCACACTCCCAGTGGTCATTGGATAATTGTATTTTGAACTGGGTTTGAAACCACAGTTTCAAAGCGCAATGCCGGACAAAGAGAATCAAGTCCACTCAGCGGAGTGGGCGGAGACTCTGGCCTGGGCCCAGGCTAGATTGTCACATGAATATCAGCAACATAGTCTCACACATTTCCATTTATTCTGATAGAAACTGTTGCTCCTGAAACAAAAGTTAAAGGGATAATCCGGCGTAAAATGATCCCAGGGTCTTTTTCTGAACGGGCCGTACTAGTCGATGTTGAAGATTTCTACAAACTATTTTACAAACTATTCACTACGTGGTTGGAAGTAATATCAACTTATACTGGACCAAACTGCCACAAACAACAAACTCTTAGGAAGAAATCTTCAACCAGGCTCCTTCCTTTTGGATTAATTCGGTGATCGACTAGCGGATTATCCCTTTAACTTAAAGCATCCATCTATAATGTGTTATGAAGATACTTATAATGGGTTATAATGTGCCTGTGGTGCTGCATAATCATAGTTATAAGCAGGGTCAGGGTTAACCCAAACCATAATCATAACATAACTACCTAAAACACATTACAAGAGTGTTCATATTATATTCTGACACCTTACAGAGACAGGCTTTACAGAAAGTGTTACCAGTTGTTTTAATGGAAGAGCAGCCTACGGAGGACGAGGTCTAATGCTTCTCAAACAAAGAGCAGAAGGATAATAGGCTACCCTAGATTTGGGATGGGCATTTGAAGAATTTCTTTGAAAAATCATTGGGAAAATTAAAGATCAATTATCAATTTTATCATGTTTTATATTTTAAAAAAAGCCTATAACAGACAATACAAAATACAGTGCGTTTTTCCTCAATTAAATCTTTATTCCAAGAGAAACATAAAGTACAACAGTAGTCTTCTTCACAAAGCAGTAAATTAAAAGTTCGACTGTTTAATTCGAACAAGAAAGACACAACAGCGGAGCGCGAGCTTCTGACGCTACAATGCTCTTTAACACAACTGAGCCTCTTAGAAACAATTCCAAAAAATAAACATATCAAACAATAATAACCTTATCAAAAAACATTATTTATCGATGTGCATCGTGGCTCCTCCCTGCTCAGCAGGAGGTGACGGTAGGTTGACAGGAGGATGCTTTGACGTTAACCGGGTTGGATGTAACGTAAACGTTACGTTGTTCAAGTCATACATCATTGGGGTCGTTGTCATGTTGTATTTATGTACAACTTCAAGGTGTTTACAACAAATTTCGTCATTTTTTAGTTCAAAATGATCCCCCGCCAAACTTTTCCTCGACCTCTTTATGTCTACATTTTATATCTGTGACAGTCATGGCAGCAGCTCGTAGGCAGCTGAGTAACGTTAATCTGTTTTCTCTGTCTCCTAAAAGAAGTATCGCCCCTCGTTGGTAAGCTGTGACATCTCTCGTTCATTTCTGCCACTACGCAAAAGTCTCTGCATCGCTACGCAACGCAACCTCTATTTATGTTACATTATGTGTGATCCTTAGAAATTTCACGATTGACAAAATCCTTAATGATCAACTATCGATCATTGATTAATCATGCTCATTCTTACCCGAGGTAACGGGCTGAGCCTCTTAATCTTTATCTAAGGTATCTGATTTTGAACACATCATTAAATTCCCAATTAGTCCATGAACAAATGCTTTGGCCTTGGGTTCCTCTGTATTTCTGATGTTTATATAGGCAGTGTTGGGAAAGTTCACTTTCTACCTGAACTAGTTCAAAGTTCAGTTCACACATTTTAAAATGAACGAGTTCAGTTCATCGTTCATAATTCCACATTTTGAACTAAAGTTCATGGTTCCCAAAAATGAGCTAATTTAGTTCTTTTTTTTCTCCAATACTTTGCTGCGAGCTATTATTTGTCAAGATTATTGACAGAGCCCATATAGAACAACAGACAGCAATTATTTTATCAGTTGAACACTGAAACTACGTCAGATTAATCTTCATATCCATTTTTGAATCGTAATCCAACCATGTTTACAATAGCATTGAGAGGACAGCCCTCAGAATACTGGCATTTCCCTAATGCTTTGTTCAGTTCACACTAGTAGCAGCTGCAGCGTTCTGCATCCTGGATGTTGTTGTGACGACTGATAGTGACATATTTGTTGCAGCAACAGACAGGCAGCTTGCGGTTGTCAGATTGGGTGGTTTTCTGCTAAATATTAAGGCCTGTTTACGGTGTGTTTTAGCTGGGGTTTCTCCTGGAAGGCTCTGGACATCTGGCACACCCGTGAACAGAGTTTAGAACGTCGCTCACTAATGCCAGAATGAGCACGTTCAACAACAACGCGTTCAAACGCAAATAAACAATGGTCCGTTCAAGTACACCCAAAATATGAACGAATTCATGAACGATCGTTCATTGAACGCATTCGGGCACAAGACTGATTTGAGTGTATTGATGATGCCAAGTCACATCAGTTGAGTAATGGACTCATCAAATGGCAAATAAAAGTTTTTCCAAAGAGTAGTTTTACTCTTGATATCAAAACTTACACAACCACAATCCACATATTTTCACAGGGACTTCCTAAAAAATAAATAAATCTGCGTCAAAGTCTTCCGTGTCATCTCTCACTCCAAGAAGTCTGACTGTGCCAATCAATCAGATAGGGCTTTATGGCAGAATAATGTGTGTTTTCTCTCAAGGATGCCCGTCAAAGGAAGCATTGTGGTGGAAACCTCCTCTGGACCCACAAAGGTGTCACAGTAAGCAGAGGTTGTCAGAGGCCTGTCACTGCTGGGTGGTTTCAAAGCATGAAAAATACCCTCCCTGGGGACGGGAGGAGGACGAGCGGTGAGGAGAGAGGGAGTGTGCTGACGTATGTGTGTGTTTGCGTGAGTGTGAAGGCCCTAACTCACTTTAGCCTGTTGCATCAGGCCTTGTCAATCCTCCAGACAATAGGTCTCCATCCACTCAGCGGACAGTTTTCACCTTCAGGGGTGATGGCTGTATTATTCAGCCTGACAAGCTGCGCCGAGGGGAGGGCAAAATCTTTGCCTAATTGAATGCTGGCAGTTAAGGTTCACTCACGCTCTCTGCTATATGCAGACTGATTATTTGACTGAATGGGATTATTATGGAGTGAGGATTCCATCAAAAAGTAATTTTTGCAGACTGAGGGCTCAGATTCAGCGTCACTTATATTTGACAGGGATGCACCTTTGACACACTGACAGCTATGTCTTAAAGGAGATTCAGCATGGGCTCTCTCTGCATCTTTCTGGGACTTTTTAAAGCAGCTTTAGGGAGCTTCACAGGGTTTGGCAGCCCAAAGTGGCAGTGAATGATGACAATTTCTGTATTTTTGGATGTTTAAAGACTTAATAGTGCAGCAACCATACTTCATGGACAGCTTTTTGGGTAGATCTGAGACCTTTTTTAGAGGCTTGAAAGGAATTTTGGATATTATTCCAAATAGATAATTCAAATCTCAGTTTCTATTAGGATATTTCAAATCTGACATGGTTTGGGGTTTTATTTGAATCATTTTCTGTCTCATTTTGTGGATCTTCTCATGTGTTATGGGTTGTGTGCCTCCCCACCTTTTTCATTATTGATTGGTTTCACTTGTACCTTATTAGCCCTTCTTCCACTGTGTGGGTGTCAAAAAATCAAAAAACAAACAACCTCCTTTGTCATTTTTCTAACCCCTTTTCCTCGACCTCGATGGAAAACATCATGAAGTCGAGAAAAAATGCGAAGTAGAATTCATAAGGAGTTAGTGAAAGACAGCTAGGCGCAAAGGGAATCCAACTGCATATGTGCTCCTTCCTAGAGATTTTTATTTATTACTAGAGATCAAATGTGAAAAGGTTCTCTCATTTTGCCTTTATGCTTTTACGGAGGAAAATAATAGTAATATGACTGAATTCAATATCATAGTTCCAGGCAGTCCTGTAAGACAGCAGGTTCGTGCAGTTTAAAGGCAGAATTTGAATGGGGGGTCAATTACAGTTTCACATTACTGATGTAAAAGAGTGTTTTGTGTTCAGTTGTTTGAACATACTGGCCCTGATTTGTATTACAATTCAGGAAGCTAACTGAAACTGAGAAGTCTCTACAGAGAAGCAAGTGATTTAATCTAAAAAAAACAAACAACAATCAGCAACAAGCAGGTAAAATGAGACCTTCTGGAAAATAGTGACTCCTGAATTAATTCAGGTTAAGTAAGTTACAGGTGTGCAATGTTGCATCATTTTGCATGGTGATGCGTTCTGTGTCCTGCAGTTTTACTTTAAATGAAATTCATTAATAAATTATTTGCTGTCACAAACAACCTCTTTAGCCGGTCCCCTTACAGCAGCCGGAGCAGTGGATATTTTTTCTGTCCACTGAAGATGTTAAAATCCATTTTAAACAAGCCTTTTGACAGAGACTGTGTCCTCAAACCAAATGTGTTAACAGCACACCAACTACAAAGATTGAGACCTGACATTGCATCTCCTTCAATGACATATTTCTAAAATGCAAGCCAGATAATACTATGATTATTTAAGAGTGGCTCAAAAATCAAGTCATCCCTCATACACCCTCATATTTAAATGCCCAAATTTACAGCAGAAATAAGTCTATAGACTGGTGTCAATAAACAGTTATGGTTTAGGTCTGGGGTTAAAGGCTAAAGGTAATTTTCCTGTTCATGACAATGAAACGCGTGGTGAAATTTGACATCAATCATCTTTTTATATTACATTAAGGCTTAGAGTTATGCGTAATAAGGGGAACGCCCACTTTAGTCATGCTAGACATGAGTCACTTGTTGCTGTGAATATTCGAATATTGGTCGTTCTGGCTATAAAAAACAAAAATAAGATGCCAACAGCCATAATGTAAAACTAAAGGTTTCAGACCAGTAGTCCACAAACCAATGAGGACGTCAGGTGCTCTGTTTACTTTTTTTATTTACTGTCTCTGGTAAATACATACAATGTAATTTGGTTAGCTAGGCTTTTCTTTCAAGGAACCCAGACTGAATCCCAACATAATGAAGAATATTTTGAACCAAGTGGGCAGATTATATAATATTCAAGCACATCAAATAAACAATTGAAATACACAAAATAAAAAATAATAATTATCTTGTACCAAAGAACTTTTTACAACAGAAATCACTCTACTCAAGCTAGGTAGGCTATATGTGTCTTTGGCGTACTTCTTCTTCTTCTTCTGCCTCTTCTTCTCTCTCTCTCTCTCCTTTTTTTGTCAGTTTTGATAAGAGACTGGAGGAATAGATTACGCTCTTCAGAGGTCTCAAAGGGTTTCCTTGGTTCCTGTTAGAATTAATTTAGTCAGATAGCCTCTGTGGATTATCCCTGTTTTCAGAGGCCTGCATTTCTGACAGGTCATTATTATCCCCCACACTGGGACCAACTGCAGAGAGCACCATGTAGCGAGCCCCACCATGCATCCCCACCGCCGCACCGCACTGTCTATGTACACACACACTATCAAACATGCCAAGCCACGTCCACTCGTCTGATGTGCTGGTAATTCAGCAGTGGACCCGATAGATCTCCCACCTGGGCTCTCCATGATCATTACTGCTGTTTTACAGAGCCAGGGCCAAGGAGAGGACTCACTTACATGTTCATGCTGCGAGCAATGAGCAGAATGCTTGATGGATCGACTCAGGGCCTGCATTTAACTAACAGGAACCCTGTGTCAATATCAAAGGAGGAAGGAGGTGGTGGCTGAGGTTGACATCTCTGTCTTTCACACATATAGTCTCTCTCTCTCACACACACACACACACACACATGTCAGAACTCAGAGTTGGTAAAAGATGAGCCGTTAAATATTGATAACTATTTATTCCTTAAAAACAGAAAAACACTGTGTTTGGTGGTTAGTTCTGTTGGTTAGCCGTGTAGCATGATACTGAATATTTAACCTTGCTGCAGCTTTGAAGCTGGAACATGCACTGTACGTGAAACTCAGATGAAAGTGTAGCCCAATAATTAAAGTATAACCTTTTCATGGAGGTTTTGAGTTCAACTGAAATTTGAAGCTACAGTGATGCTGTAGCTGCGCAGACTTCTAACATTTCACAAAAGAATATAAAACTGTTACTGATTTTTGTGGAAATGTATCCTAAATTTTAACTGTCTGGATGGATGTCTAAAGCTGAGGTAGGCAATGTGTAAAAATCTAATTTTGTTTGTTGTCGCTTTCTTTTACGGCCAGTTTGCACCAAAGATTCACGGTGAGTCAAAACGGTTGCAGCAGTGTAAAATGGTCCGTCTCAGCTGGACTTGAGACGGCTGACGGTGTCGCCTGCAACTCAGCTTGTCAAGTCACCAGAGGCCAGCTTTAAATAGTAAGCCATGTCACTTGTTTCAACAGCCAATCAGCTCAGAGCGATGTCTGTCATCAAGAGGCACAGGGTCAAGCAGCCAATGGGAACATGCGCTCTCTGGAATGACGCGTGATTGGCCGAAAAGTGTCCGTTACAGTCTTCATTTTCTAAAGCTTGAATAAAGAGCAAAGGATAGCGATGTGCGATACAGCTGATTTTCACTCTGATCCAATATCAAGTCAAACTAAAGGTGTCATTGCAGATACCGATAAGATACTGAAACTTTTTGGTTTAGACAAGGAAAATTAAAATCCATATTATTAACCACATCATTCATGGATATATTTGGCATGTTAATGAATTTTAAAAAATCATTATCATTTGTTTTGCGGACATACTTGTTTATTGGAGAGTCTTCTTTAAACATTAAAATGCATGAATTTCTTTTACAGTCAGTAGAATCAACATCTCCAGTAGAACTAACATTTCATTAGTCTGCTGTTGCTTTATACAGCACAACACAGGCACACATTTATAGAGCCGCAGTATGCAGAACTGTGACAGGTAGAAGGTGAGATAGTTCCTGTCAAATGACAATCCTGCTGATAGCATAGCAACCTGTAGCCTGTAAATATAGATCTTTTTACACAGGGATTATTCCTAGAACAGAAACATTTGGAATCAGAAGTATCGATATTTCTGTATCAATCCACACGACTCTTGCCAAGGAGAGGTGCAGAAGTCCTTCCAAGTGCTTCTTTCAGACCACCTGAATTACAATATGCTGAAAGGTTATTATGGAATTTTTGCACGATGACACCAACCAACCCAAGCCTACCCCAACTTTAATTCCTTGTTAAAAAAAAAAAAGGGGGGTCTGATGATCACGTCTGATCTTCTTAGTAATGACACTTTGATCCGTCAGTGCCTTTTTCAGCGGTACATGACATCAGACAGAGAAACTAGACATGAGTTTAGGGTTTTCATGAAATGCTGCCTCTGAGAAACGGCCATGTTTACTTTTTAGCATTGCGAAAACATATTGCAGGTACACTTGGAGAAGCAGACAAAGGCAGGGTCCGGAAGCTAAAAAGCAGACAGACTTTGCTGGAGCGTTTGTCTTATCCCTCCAAACTGAGACAGGCTCAAGCACAACAGCAGACAGCTCGTCACATCCCTGAAGTAATGTGCAACTGGTTCTCCCCACAGAGACTCGCTAGCTGGCTATAGCTCCTAATTAATAAAACAGCAAAGTACCAGGATTTATGTGAAAGCTCAATGGGAGTGCACACACGTGAGGCCTTTCAGTCTGCCTGAGTGGTGTTAACAAATGACCTGACTCCCATTAAGGAGCATTAGAAGAGAATTTCCAAAGCCACACACAGCTAATATTCACAGCTAATTAGTGAGTGTGGCCAACTGTCTATCAAAACCATAACAATAGAGCAGAATTACAAAGAGCTGCCATGGGAATGAGTGGATATCTAGATGGGATTAATGTAAACAAGTGAGAAAATGTTGATGATGAGGTTCCTGGCTGCTGAGGGACTATTCTCTGCTGCTGTAGTGCAAAGAATTAAGCAGTGAGAAACTACACTGTCCCACTGCAAATCGTGTCACTGAGTACACGTTCAGGAAGCGACGCTCCTGTTGAATGTTAAAATGAATCCAGTCGGACAAACGGAGAGGCTCACTCTGCGAGGTCACTGTTTCTGAACCTTTCTGGTAATTATTCTTGATACAAGGATTAATATCTAATTCAAGGCGTAGGCCCGGATGACTCTTGTGTTATTAGCTTTGCAACAGTGGGGAAACCTTTCCGGATTATTTCAATTCAGTGATTACTTTTGGCCTAGCAGCTGATTGCAAACTGTGCAGGTAGGTTTACTCACCACATTGATTTCCTTGCCAATATTGAGGGTAGAGCTCCCAAGACATACGACCCTGCTCTCTCTGCTATACTCTGTAAATCTTATTAGAGATGAAAGCTGATGGAAACTCCTTCCCTGCACGATACTGAGAAGAGCACAAGGTTAAAAGAAGAGACAAGTTTGACGCATTTTGAAAAGCTGTCTTCAACTAACTTCTGCAGTGAGAGGGAGTAATGCCTGAACAACCAGATAAATAATTATGACAACTTTTTAAACAGAATCCCAACTTTCTGACTCCAGCAATAACGAGGATCATGACAATTGTATGTTAACTGTGGCATTTGGCTCTGTTCACCATGTATCATCGGCGTTATCCAAAATACGTCTATTATATTTGACAGTAATTTTCATTTTTCGTAATAAATAAGTCACAAAAAGTCAGACAACACGAGTTACATTTAGCATCTGCTTGATTAAGTGGTTTATTCCTTAGACAGGCAACGGTTTTTTACTTTAAGCAAGTATAGTATGATCCCTTCTCACACATCCCAACCTGCAAAAAATCGTTTCAGGGAGGTGTCTCTAACCTCTAAACGCTCTCGCTCCTACTCGTGCGTGTGCTACATGATCAGTCACACACATGCAGTCACTGTAGCGCGCGCTCTTTCTCGCTCGCTCTGGATTCTGGGAGATTGTATCTCATTTGCTGGCGTGCGGAAGCTGCTATCAATATGCGGGAGACTCCAGGAACTTCCGGGAGAGTTGGGATGTCTGCCTTCTTTCCAAGTTACTTTCCTTGTCTCCAATTGTTACTATAGCACGATGAGTACCGCATGACAATTAGTCACAGGGACACAGGAGCCTATCAGGATGTACTTGGTGGAGGGAGGGAAAGCACCAGGGACATATTGTCAGTCTATCACCAGGCTCATACACAGAAATATTCAGACAGAATGTTCTTCTTCGCCGTGTTTAACAGAAACACAACACAGAGAAAAGCCCAGAATGATCTCGTCTCAATGAAACTTTGTGCTGTGAGGCATTAATGCCAACCATTACCACCAAACAAAACATACCCACTTCACTCACTTCATGCGCTTCAGCTTCGCTAGCATTAGTCAAATGCTATTCACCTGGCTAAAGTAAATTTTTCAGTTAGCTACTATGCTGTAAGCCCGAGGTTTAAAAATATGTCCCCCTATATTCAACACTAAAGGACCAGTTTTTGCATTTTGTGCTGAATTTGTGAATCTGATCTTTGCGAACAAATAAAGTGAAACTTTAAACTTTTTTTAACTGTTTTGGTTGAAAAGCCCATGTTATCGGTGTTGCTTTAGCTACTGAACTACACACCCAAACACAGTTACTTTTCACTGTTACACTAAAAACTTGACAAACCAACAGTACGCTTTGTCTAATACAAAAAGAAACGTGGAAAATCAGATAAAGACCATATAGATATTTGTCTCAAGAAGTGGTGAAGAGCAGAACAAAGAGTTTAAAGCTGGGGTGGACTTCATTTGGAAATCAAGCTAGCTGTAGCATGACACTCCTAAGGAAGCAACTCCACTGCATCCTCCCCTCTCTGATTTTTCTCTGGCTATTTCGCTTGTTGTCGGTCCCTTTTTAAAACCATTTTACACCAAAGATTGACAACAAGACGAGCACTGGCAGGGAAAGTTGCAGTGGTGTAAACTCGTCCGTCTCAGCTCCATTTAAACCAGCTGATGGTTTTGCCTGCAGCTTAGCTTGTCAAGTCGCCAGAGGCCAGTTTTAGAACATAAGGCACGCCACTGGTTTCAACAGCTAATAAGCTTGTAGTGTAATTACCTGTTGCTAAAAAAAGCACAGTGTAAAGCAACCATTAAGAACAAGCGCTCTATCCATCATGTTCTTCATTTTCAAAGGCTGAATACAGATCCAAGGAGAGGTGCAGGAGTCAAGTGTTCTTTCAGATCACCTGACTTACAATATGCTGAAAGGTCATTGTGAAATTTTTTGACACCAGAAATAATCTGCCTACCTCAATTTTAATGGAGAGTCAGTATTTGACTTACATTTGTCTGGTATCCAAAAGCTCGACTTCAAATGAATGCTAATAAAATGTCACAATATTTTGCTCTGAGTGTAAGCACTTGTTTGCTTACATATCTGTAAAAACTACAGATTGTTTTGATTGTTTTTCTGCCCCCTACTGGCCAAGAGTTGATTAACACAGCTTTAAACTCAGTCCCATTTATAACACTTTTGCATATGGGATTTGTTTGTGCTCTTTACACTTTTGTCATAATTGTAAGTCCTAGCTTGTGTAACTAAATTCGCCAAGGTAAGCCAAGGACAGGGTGCAAAATACAAAACACACACAAATGCACACGCACCAACTGCTGAGTCAGGTCCCTGTTGGCTGTGAGCTAATGATACCAGCTCATGGTAGATGGATAGTCAAGCGGTGTCTCACTTCCGAGGCGAAGGCCAGCTTAGCCATATTACAAGCACAACAGTGTCGCCATTGCACTGTTTGGCATGCTGCTCGGCCTCTGTGCGTTAGTCACATAGAGTCACCCGGGGAATACTTTCTACCTCTACTGATCACCGGCCTGCACCTCCTGGCCCTGAGAAATCAACAGCCAGGATTTATAGATTTACCTTAGATTGGCTGTCCCGCATTTGTACCCCCATAAATACTTTTACAGCTTTGCTAATGCCACTGTTGGGAATAAACAAGGTTACGGCAGACAAGATGAGGCTGAGATTTAGTTGGCAACTTGGACAGCACAGGGCAGAGCAATGAGAAAGGAGGTGTAATGTAAGAAAAGGCAGGAAGCAACTCGCATTGGGGATGAGCACTTTATAGCTAAGCAGGGTGTACTTTTACATACCGATACAGGCTTTACAAGCTGATGCAATAACTGACAAAGATCTCGTGTTCTCACCATTTCCACTGCATAACTTGTGAAGTGTGCTGTCCCATCCGCTGAAAAAGACGAACTATTAAGAGCTCAAGTGGGACAACTTGAGTATTTTTTCTGTCACTCTTTATGTACCAAATACACTTCATCCATAGACATAGACAAGTTCAATGTGCAATTATGACTAATAAAGAAATCTGCTAGCTCCAAAAAAAAAAAACTGATGACCTTGGTCATAATTCTTATCAAAGTCATTATAGATTAATTATTCAAGCACATTACTTCACTTCAGTTTTAAATGCTACTCATTCGGACAACTTCATGAAACTTGCAAGGTTTAAAAGCATCAAATATGCATGGGCAAGCCATCACTCTCTTCATAATGAATAAGTATACCTTAGAATTGACACATTTGCTCTCGGAGAGACTTGTAAGACTGACGACTGTACACAGGCTGTGGAGTTGACTAAGCAGTGTGTGTCTTCCCACTATTTGCTCCTTCAAAGTCAGCAAAAGCTCGCAGTTCAGTTGGTCCAGGCAGGAGGAAAATTAAATGAGCCGCATCAATTGTTTATACTGGTTCCAGTTCAAACGGCGGTCAACCAGGGGGACAAAGTGATTATTTGAGAAGGAGCTCATGTATTTGCCATGATCTAATTTGTTTTGACAGACAGCATGTTCTGTCCGCCTGGATTTTGTTTAGTCTCTGAGACGAAAACTTGTTGAACTGCATAAACAACCTCATGAAGAAAACACCAATATAAGTCTCAGTAGGCCAACAGTGCGGCGGTAGATTTGCACTCAAATGTCAGTATTGAGAGGAGAACAAAAGCATTTTTTTGGAAATGTTACCTCAGATGAACTGTATTAGTGAGTTTCTAGTCAGTCTTCAATGTGCATTTTGGACTGACACACTGATGGCGTGCAGCGAACACAATCACACCACTCAGTGACCTCAGAGGCTGTGGCCATTATCAATCTGTGGGAAACCGCCTCCATCAGGATAAGTATTTATAGTTATTGCTGGAAGGCCCACGGGGTCAAGGGGGTTTAAAGGATTTTTAAAAAACCGACATGCACATGATTACCTCTCAGACACCTTAATCTATATTTTTATGTCCTCATCATGTGCCTGCACTGACTGCAGCCCAGTCATTAAAGGTTGATTGGCGGGTGAAGTTGGACCTTCTATCAGTATTTCTAAGTAACCTTTTACTTTTTGTGTAAATATACTTGTTTGTTTACTTGTTAAGAGTTGATGGGAGATTTGATTCAGCTCACATGTCGGTGTGCTGAACATGAAGCTAAAGCCAGTAAGTAATGCATGTGTGACATGGTAATTAGTGAGCTTTGGAGTTGCTCACAGGGGGATTTTGTTACCTTTCCAAACAAAGCTAAGCCTTGCTGGAGGTATCATGCTATAATTTAACATTTTGATTCTTTTGGATGGGATTCCATAAGCATTGTAATTACAGATTTTCCAATGCAGGAGGCTATGAATTCATTTGGACTTTCAGATTTTGTGGCAACTTTTACCGTATGTTATGAATAGAAGGTTTGGTGTTTTCTCAGTTGCCAGTACATGTTTTTACTGAGTACTGTATTCATGACATATTTTCTAACTTTAAAAGACAATTGCAAATAGGGTGTGTGTGTGTGTGTGTGTGTGTGTGTTAGCCTTTCATCCGCAATCCCTGTGCAAGACAAGAGCATAGATGCCTTTACCTTCCCTGTGCGTTCAGTAGGTCGCCAGATAGCCACCTCACGATGCACTATTACCACCCTCTAAAGCCCCTAAAACACATCCGAAAATATCCAAAACACACATGGATGTCACATGCTGTGACCATGTGGTGACTGCCGCATTCACGTTTGTATGGTCTGACTGGTCACAGCTCTGTAACCGAGGTGCTATAACCCTGTCGCTGTGTCACTACGCCCAGAAAAGTAGTTCTTTGGTACTTGGTCCCACAGTGACAGTGTGTCTATAGCAGTCATTCCCTAAGACTAGGTGAGGACTGGGTACAAATGCACTCCTTTCAAGATTACAAGGCAGATGCAAAATTGGGTCGCAAAGGGATGCCATTTAAAAATAATGGATCCCCAGAAAAAAAAATTGGGTAACACAGGTCTATAGCATAGTTAATATGCACGTCACAATATGTAGATGGAGTATGTCGGGTGTGTTTTAGGGGCCTTAGAGGGTGGTGATGGTGTACCCCCACTACTTCCATTGAACACTCAAAACTGCCGGTGCGAGGCAGCTATCTGGCAACCAAATGAATGCACAGAGAAGGGAAAGGCACCTATGTTCCTGTCTCACACAGGGATTGTGGATCATAGACTAAGCCCTCCCAAAAAGTGCAGTTTTCCTTTAAGCATGGACTGCAACTACTCATGTATTGTTTTATACCGATTTGTTTGTATTTAGGAGCACTTTGTACTACATTATTTTGTATAAAAAGTGCTATACAAATAAATTTTGATTGATTGATTGACGTTTAAGTCATGCAGTTACATTTCAAAATAAGATTAAAAAGAGCCACACTGTGATGTGGGGATCACTGGTTCAGGGTTACTGGGCAACATCGGAAGGGAAAGATAGATGACTTACAGGAACTGCAAACATCTAAATCAATCTTACCTGGAATACTTCAACAATAAACTGTGAATTCTCACTGCAGGTTGGCAGTGTTCATTTATTTACTGTACACAGCGGTGGGGATGCTTGAAGTGAGCAGTGATGGCTTGGGGGGGAGAGGCAGATGGAGAATTGAGGGTTATTACATCCTGTGCTTAAAAAAGATGATGCAAAGACAAGATGACATATGCACCACCAAACAAGGAGACAAGGTAGAAAGCTTAAAGCTCTAGGAAACTTGCATTCCAATCTACATACCATCGGTGTTCACTTTGTCTGTGCCTTGCCATCAGCTCCAAGAAATGCTTTCAACAACTGCTCATCATGCAGATCCCTGCTGTTCTTCCACCTTATGATTTTTTTGTGTGTTCTTGCAGTTATAATACATGCAGCCTGGAGATATTTTGCAAAGTCACCACCTAAATATAGTGTAAAGTAGCTGCTCTTTGTGGCTTAGCATACATTTGTCAAGCTTTTGATTTACCTTAAAATGAACAGAAACTTGAAAATGCACAATGTAAATACAGTCAAGGGTTAGATGAATTTGGTTTAGAGGCAGACGTGTAGATGAGGAAGAAGTGTTGCCTAAAGAGAGAAAACATTGCTCAGAATGATGAGTGTCAAGAACATGAAATAACATCTTTATTGCACTGCAGTGGTCACCATTTGCGTGGTAAAAACACAATTGTTTGCAAGCAAACAAAACTGAGCAACGCCTCTGCTCTCCTGTATTGGCTTGGATATGTATGCAAATCAAGCCTGTGCTCCCTGAGAGTGAACTCTACTCGCTGCATTAATCACTTTGTCTTTGGTTTCGTTGTGTCTCTCAATCCATCTTAGCACAACTCTGACAAGAAACCCTGCTCTGGTCTTTGCATTGCTGCACCTTCATCTCAATTATTCATCCCTGACAGTTCATCTTGCCAAATTTTATTTAATTGCACCGTACATAAGGTTTTTGTTTGTGTATTATTGTCTATTTGTTGTATTTGTCTCGGTAGTATTGTATTGATTGTCCCTCTTTTAGTGTCATATTGATATGTTGTATTCTTGCTTCAAATTTTATGTCTCTTATGTCCCTGTTTTTTTTTTTTGGTATTATGACCCTTGCATGTCTTAATGGCTTTTAGCACCATGCCAGAAATGTATGATTAATGTGCACTGTCCTCCCCAAATAAATAAATTAAAATAATAATAATAATAATTTATTCAGAGCAGGAAACTTCTGGTAATGTAGGTTCAGTGTCAGTTTTAGTGTCACCCAACAGTTAGGTCTTCAGTAACAACATGCTGACATCCAGAAGAACGCATGTTTTTCTGTTTGTACCAAATGTGCTTGCAGATGTTTCCATTTAAAGTTGAGCTGAAGTCAATAATGCATTTTCAACCCTTTTGGACCATGTCCCTGCTCTTACTGTAGTCAAATTTAAAAATGTATCACAAAAAAATTGCAAAAAAAGAATTATCTTATGTTTTTTTTATTAAAGTCTAGCACTTAGGTCTTTCATTTAAAACAAAATCTCATGAGTCCCTGATGCTGTCAATAACTCAGGCTGTTGTTGGTTAAATCATTTTTTGAATTCAACCAATTATATCATGCCAATCTACCTGTCAATATAAACCTGTAAATACTGAATAACCTAAAGCTAGCTTGGTGTTAAAATTTAGGAAAGCCCTAGCAATGGTTGCTAGGGAGTAACAACAACACTTGCCAGCAACACTCCAATCAGATTCCTCCAACTTAGGTCCCACCCCTACAGCGCCTTTATTGGTTGTTTAATCGTTTGAATATTTCACAACACAGCATTTGATGCTCTGGAAAAAAGTATTTCAGCTCATCTTTAAGTGTCAGCACAGATTATGCAACCTTGTCTTGCAGTTTTCCATTTTTAACTCAGGATTAAAAGTGTGACCTTTGGTTTTTGACTTTTTTCGTATTTTGAGTTATGAGCAAGAGTGACTTAAAGGGATAGCTGACCCAAAAATGAAAATTCAGTCATTATCTACTACTAGTTTTTTTAGTCTGCAAAACATTGCTGGAGTTTCACAGGGGAAAAAAACAACAAAAAAAAACTAAATTTATGAAAAGCCTCCATACTGCTCATCTCTGGAGCTGCAGGCTACAATGAAGACTGTGTGACATTTTTAAATATAATATTGCACTTGGAATAATTCAGACGGACATTGCTGAGGTGTTATATGTATATATTGTGTGGGTTTTTTTTACTTTTGAAACCTGCTCACCATTTACTGCAACTGTTTGCGGGATAACTGCAATGCCTTTTTCCTTTTGTGTACTAACAAACTTCACAGGACCTCTACTAGCATGAGGGTGAGTAAATAATGGCTGATAGTTCCTTTTTAGGTGAACTATTCCTTTAAGAATTCTTTGGTTTTGTTTTGTTTTGATGTGTTTTACAGCCATGAGGGTCTTAAATTTCAGTTGTAAGAAGCTCGCTGTGTGGGGAAATACAACAGACTTTTTCATTCATAATACAGACCCACCAGTGGCTGCATCCTTCTGTTTGCTCATGACTTACAATATTTGGGGGCTGGACTCTGTGACGAAATGTAATGCGGTGCAGTTTTACCTCACTGAGAAATAATATTTTTTACAGAAGGCATACTAAAACCAATACCAGCATTTTTAAAATTAATTACAACAAGGCTTTAAACTACTGGATTCACATATCAACTGTTTAAAAAGTACACAAGCAAACACACTGATAAACTGTTTCCTTTTTTTTTTTTTACATGATCTTCATTAAAAACACAAAATATTTCATACTGATTTTATTTCAGCAGAAAGATTTTTAACATCATAGCAACAAATCTGTCTTCACTTAATTACTCATTGCTAAAAGTACACTACTAGTTACATTACTTTTCATTACTCTGTAACATCACATTAGATGCTTAATGTCACTTAATCGCCATTAACAATGTAAAGTGAAACCATACACGCCCACATCAGCATAAACCCTTATCCAAATAAGAGGGACAAAAGAAAATCACAAGATCTTTTTAATGCAAACCAAGCCGACATCAAAGTTGTAAAACAGGATAGTTGAAAAACTTAACTGGAGTAAGTACCTAGATAATTGTTTGATTAGTAACTGTCATGTGATTATTGAATTAGCAACAGTAATGCCTTATATTAATGTGGTACAGACAAATGTAATCTGATTACAGTAATGCATTACCCCTAACACTGTCTAATATTATGTATATTAATACTATATTTAACAAAATAATTGCTAAATTGCCATTATATTTTATTCTTTCTAAGCAAAATGCTGATCATTAATAGGCTATGTCCATGGCTGATCTTTCAGAAACAAATTTCTGGCCAGTAATTCCTCCAAAATACTGAAAAAAGGCTCCTTATTTTTTGTAAACTTCAATCCCTTTGGCACTTGACTGAGATTCTCTGGGCATTAAAATAAAGCTTATTGTAGGTTTAGGATGAGAGTTTCATGTGTGTCCTGCAGAACTGTTGTTGCTCCTGTTGATGTTCTGATACCATTTTTTCCTTCCCGATATCGCTTCCAATACAAAAACTTGCGTAGTGGCTGATACTGAGCACTGATCTGATACCAGCATGTACACTAACAATTCCTTTAAAACTTAAGCTTTATTCATAATTTAGTGAAATAAAATGATTTAAATGAAACTCTATAAAACAGAAGTGCAACAGCAACTTAAAAACTAAATTCTATAAATCTACTTCCTTACACATCACCGGTGGACAGGTCTGGTGTAGAAAATACTGCCAAATGTAGACATTTTGCTACAGTACCTGACTTTAGGTATAGTATGTAACGTCAGTCATCGGTAACCGGTAACTGGAAAGCAGCTGGGTACCAATTAGTGACTAATAAATCATATGGTATCTGATTATTGCACAGGTACTCGCCAATACCGATACCAGGCATTTTCCAATACTGATATCAGTATCAGAACAACTCTAGTTGCTACCTTCTGAGAGCAGAACCTTTTCCTCCAAATCCAACAGTTTAACCAGCTGCTGCATGGTCACTTCTCTCACGTGAGGAATCTCTGACTGAACCCGGCGTCCCTGCTTTGCCTACACACTGAAACCCAAAGCAAAACAGCAAACATAGGCTCATAGTCACTGTGTCTGCAGTGGCATGAGTGATTTATACTAACCAACGAAACCTTGACAGGGCTGCACAGAAGCCCATGGGTCCACTGACACATCGGTGTCGTCACTGGAGGTGTCTGGAGATATGCTGTAGCCTCGGGCATACTGACAATGCCCTTGGTGTTTTTCTGGTATTTTTTCAGTAAAAAAAAGAAAAATTGCACTCAGTTTGTGCAACTAATATGCAGCAGACAGTGATGAGAAAAATAGGCCACATGTGCTTGGGGGCATCTGACCTGAAGCCTCCAACACTTTATGTCCAAGGCTGTGTGACATGTACCCATCAGTCCATGAGCTCCATGCAGCAAATAGACTGCACACCTGGTTGAACCCCAAATAAGAAACATATTATCATGATAATACTCCTGGGTAGCTGCAGTATTAACCAGACGGAGGCTGTGCAGGGGGAAAGGCAGAACATACATCTTTATCTGCGTCCACTTACAAAAGGTTATCTTTCATATTGCTCAAATGTTGCCTGATAAATGTCCTGGTAACTCTCAATATTTCCACTGCGGGTGGCACATTTGTCATCGTTGAGATGGCGGGCAGAGTAGGGCACAGATGGGAACTCCTCCCTCACGCTGGCGTTGACGTACGAGCTGCAGGTCGAACCAGATGAGCACATGTGATTGATAACCCCGTGTGATTGGATCTTAACCAGAGAGCAGCTGAACTCATGAGCAGGGCTGGGACTTAACGAACTACAACGTGTTCTGACAGAAAAGTTGTATGAAAGTAAAATTGTAAGGAATTCAGGAGATTTTTTTTTTTTTCACACACACACATCATGTTCTGAAATCTTTTATCAAACCTGAACCAGGCAGCCTATTCCTGGAAATCATTACAGAGAATCAGTGGATTAAAGATGCATCTGAATGGCTTCTAAAAAATCTGTTATTCTTATTGTAAGAGACACATAATATGCCTTTGGCTCCTATATTGCAATTAAAGGATGCACAGATAATTGTTTAATTACGATGATTCCCCCTCTGAAGGATATCACCATCACACCCCATTAACCTGCCTTGTTGCATCTGCAGATTACAGCTGCTAAATCAACTAATAGCTGCACAGTCACTATGTGCTCACGCAGAGGGTAAATTCATGATTCATAGGTGATAAAAGTGTGTGCAAATGGGCTTTGCATGAAAGATCTGCATTATAAAGGGAGATTATTCAGGATAACTGAAGTAAGAAAAGAGTTAGAGGCTAAATTAAATCAATTACGCCTGTTTCACAATGAAACCACCGTTCTTTTCAGCGCTTTTCCCAACCTGTCGAACCTTAAAGAGCAACTCAGCCGTTTTTTAACCTTAACTCTACCTATTCGAAATAGGGTTATAATTTGAAACCCAACAATGGCTTTTCCAATGTTCCCTTTGTCTCTGAGACGCAGCTTCCAAATGTTTTGTTCTTCCTGGAACCAGTGATGTCACTGGTTCCAGGAAGAACTACAAACAGTTTACCCCTCACACTTCAGGTGAGCCAGCACCGTGATGATTTTAAAAGGATTTTCTGGCTCTGGCAAACCAAAAACTGTTTATTTAAATCTACGCAGTGTTAAATAAATGAAGTGTTCCGTTGCGATCGTTAAGAACCTTGGAGACCCAGCAACTTCTGTTATTTTGTGATGCAATGCATGCTGGTACATGTAGGCACTGTGAAAAAAACTGTGTGAATAGGATAATTCATCTTTCTCTGTCAAAATAGAACAAACTGAGGAATTTATTGCTTTAATTGACAATTACCACTGACACTGACTTGACATCTACATGAAAAGTGGTGGATTTTTCCTTTAACAGGAGCATGTGTAACAGCCAAGGCTACATGACAAGTGCTAAGATATTCCTGGTTAGCCACAGATCATAGTGTGCCTTCTGGCTTGTCAGTTTCGTAAAATTGCCCGTGGTATCATTCTGCTTTCTGAAATTTTTTCAGGGCGGTAATACAACTTGCATATTCTGAATTAAATCCAGTTTGAATAACTTAACCCAGAAGTTAGTTTGGCTCTGGAGCCATGTGATCCCCTGAGCTGAAAAAGAACTAAAATATGAATGGAGTTTGATCAGAGAACTCAGGACTGTTGGATGCATAAATGAGATGATACAGAGAGATAAAATAAAGCACTAAAAATCAAAGTTTTTTCCTCAGTTTTAGACTGATGCCTCTTGATTCAACTTTTCAGAGCATCCGCAGGATAAAAATGTTCTTGGATGCAGTTTGTGTTCAAGCTTGGAAGTCTATAAGTTGCCACTATCCTTAGTCTGCGTATGCATGAGCTCCACCACTCCTACTTTAGAAAAACACATACCAGCATGAAGTTTTCCTGAGGCTCGCACTTCTGTTTCTCTTTGTGGGCAATGGGAAGACACAATGTTGCCATTCTGAAGCGTTAAATAACCTATGATTGAAAAATATATGGGTTGCTTCCTTTTTTATCCTCAGATCACCAAAGAAGACAAGAACTAAATCAAACCAGACCACATTTGGCTGCTGTTCACCACAGCAATTTTGTGTTTATTCCATCTCCCAGTGTCTTAGAGATCACGCGTCATAAACTTTAATTTAGCTGACTGACATGCACTCAGTCTGGTCCCAGTATTGCTTCCACCCAAAGAGGACGAAAAACAATTTGATTTCCAAATCTTCAGTTATGACTGCTGCTGAGGGACGTTCACCCTCCAAGGTTTACTCTCTATAATCACTCAGATGAGGCCAGCCAGGGATTGTAAAGGTAAGCTAACCCAGTCCCAGCAATTTCCCACAGACTGCAGTTTGTCTGCTTTGTTTGCCGTCTCTTCGGGACTGTGGTTTTTCTTCCGTGTTGACAGCAAACCATCTGCCGCAGAGCCAATCTCGATTTCATATACCTTCCTCAGTCTGTATTTACCCGGCTGTCAGGACTAAAAGTTTGAGAATGAAGATAATCAGTTGTGATAGTTTGAAGAGTACCTATACATGGAAACAAATGCTCGAGGCTTTTGATTGCAAGAAAACATGACAAATGTTTTGGGTTTTTTTTTAATAAAATACTATTTATTTAGTAATAAAAGAAGAAGATGCCATCTGATGACCATCACCTGCAATTCAGCCAAAAAAGGTAGAGAACATTGTAAAAAGAAGAAAGATTCCAGAATAGCATGTTTACAGAGTTTCACTTGTTTCAGAGAACACAGGATGCAAAAAGCTACAAGAGTTGAATGAGTTGTTCAAGTTCCAGTTGTGCCAGAAAATCTACAGATAAACAGCCCACATGGTCTTTTTTTTTTCTTTCTTTTTTTTTTTTGCTCCAAAGGATATGCCAGAATAAGGATACAAATGGTTCTGCTGGGCCACAATATCAAGCCTTGGCATCTTGAATAAGTAACGTGTAAAAACAAACGCAAAAAGAACAATTACAAGAAAAATATGGCTTGTTCTACACACAGATGACATAATGAGACATCGGCATTTATTTCAATAAGCTCCTTCTGAAAATCACAAACGACTGAGCGTGTCACTCACCTGTGGGGTTCATCGTTGTTTTGGTCCTTTCTTGGAATCCGCGCTCTCTTGTTTTGGTTTTGCAGATCTGGCAAATTGCTGTGAGTTTATAGTTAAGGTCCAGCGAGCAGCAAAGGTTCTCTCTCATTTAATAAAGCTCTTTCTTTTTTTCAGTCAAGAGCTTTAAGTTTCTTTTAATAAAAGGGATCAAAAGTCGAATCCTACCAAGTCAACAAAGCTGCTGCTTCATCTGGTCCCATCACGACCATAAATGTTTTTCTGTCATTAACAAATATCTACCTTTATTTCTACAAATGCCACAAAACGCACAGTACACAGAAACCTCAGTGAAAAGCCTTCTTTAGCTTTGGGCGCAGGTTCACAGACAGATAATTTATCTCGCACTCGTATATTGTCGTGTTTTACTCCCAGAGTGGTCTGCAGCAGCTTGGAGCCACAGGGGCCCTCTTCCTTGTGACACTTGCCGCCTCATATGAATTTAATTTAAGAAAAGGTCGCAGCTGTTTGCTCATAAATGCCAGAAGACGAGTGGCCAAAAAGGGAGCTTACAAGAATTCGGGTGTCTCGAGGTTGGCTCACTCAGTGACAGCTTCTGTCATTCACGTAGATTGATAAACTGATTGCCAGTGTGACAGGTTTAATAAACAGGGAGGAGCCGAATGTCTGTTAATAAACCTTACTTTTTGAACTAGCTGCATCTCATACAAGTTTTTCTTACAGGTCACTAATTTTTAGTAGCTGGTTGTTTGACAATTATCTGGCGAGTTACACACTGTAGTTTCAGGCTAGCACTGAAAAAAATCAGTATATGGAATCCAACCTGTCCTCTGCAACGACTGAATGAAGAGACATCTGCACCAGAATGAACCTAACTTCACTCTTGCTCATAATCACGTAAAACCCTGAAAAACAATCCAGGTCCAATTTAGTTTACATGTTGCGTTCTATTTGCAACCTTCTCAGCTCACTTGTAACGGTGTATTTTTGGACAAATGTGTCAGCTGAACACTTTTCAGATATTTCTGTTCAAAAAAGACCCACGGCTGGGGCTGGCACGATGCAGAAAAATACTGATACAGATGTCAGTGCTGTTTTTCTAACTGTGCAACATCAGCAAAAACATATAAACGAACCATAACTTTTCCTGCTGCACGCAAACATAGCACTACACAGTAACATGCATGGAGTACATAACACTTTATAACAAGGGCAGCAAAATTAGATTTATTATCGAGACACAAATGAGGGATGAACTGCTAGTTAACCATCAGTTCATGGGTAACTAGTGTTCAGATTAAAAAGAGTAACTAACTATCATTTCATCATTAGTAAATTATAAAAAAAACAAGTGTAGAACAAATCAGGAATGACTTGATAACTGATTATTCATTTATAAGTTCTGTAACATTTTACTTAAAGGATCCATATATAATGCATTATTAACGTACTAATGATACATTATAATGTGGCCATAGCGCTGTATAATTATTCTTAAAAGCAAGGTTAGGGTTGACCTTAACCCCAACCATAACCACATATAATGCATTTTAAGTGTTCATAATGTGTTGTAATGTGTTTTATATGCTCATAATGTTCTATAATGCATTATAGAAACGGGTTCCATAGACGTGTTACCATAAGTGCTTTCCTAATAATTCCTATAGAAGGTCTATGAAACAAACGGTGATGAATTACTACAGACCAGACTGTGAGGTAAGATATTATAACATATTATAACTCGGTAACTAATGGACACATATTCATGACATAATGATTCAGTCCTCAGTAACAACCGGTATGATGCACCACTTTACTTGAAAAGAACAAGTAAGTAATCACAAGATGATGAAGAAGTAATGAGTGACTGCTTAATAACTACTCAGTGTCAGGTATATATCGCTGTTTGAGGTGCACAAAAAAGTCACTAATAATAAAAAAAAGTGGTCAGTTTGATCACTTCTCAGATGTTCGAGAACAAAGAATTACTTAATAATTTACTAACATAGTATCTTGTGGTCTGGTCTCCAGTTATTCATCTCCATCTGCTTTATAGACTTTCATTAGGAATTACTAGGGAAGTACCCATTAATGAGTAACTGGAGTCCTCACTTGCTTTTTTTTAATTAACTAATCATTAACTGATCATTACCTATTCTTATAGAATCTGATTATCAGTTACTTGTTAACTGAGGGTTATCTAGCAGTTAGTTCCACATTCGTTCCTAAGTTGTGTGTGTTACCCATGCAACGACATTTGGTCCTAACTGAATCTCTCTATACTATTTTACACGGGGAGTGGCGGAGTCTGACATTCCTGCACTTAATTTAGACTGTCTGAGCACAAGGCGCAACATACGAAGCCTGAAATTTTTTTAAAAACCCCAGACAGTCAAACAGTCAAATTTCAAGTTTGCAAACCGCCTCTTTTATGGCTGAACAGCGACTGAATGACACTTCTGTGTTGCTTTTGGACATAATCCAACGCTGGAGCTGTGTGGGTTCAAACTGCAGTCTGAGCTTCAGCACCGTCACTGTCACCTGGAACACAGCTGAGAGCAGGACACAATCTTCACGTAAATTACACTGCAGACTTTTACGGTTCATGCTTTGAACTCGGAGACTAATATGCCGCTGGCAAGCTAATTGGTTTTGGGGTGCACATTAAAACACCATCAAAATCAATATCCTTGTTCTATTAGACAAGTTCAAAAGTTGATGTGGAATTATCAGCGCTGAGCTGAAGACGAGCAGGTGGTGCTTCAGAGCTGCCAGAAATTTGTCCTCATCCACCTGAAGGTGCAGAGGAGCGATGCCAAAAACACGTGAGAGGTTTTCACTTAATAATCGCCGCACATCCTTACATCTATTGTGTACTCTTAGTATGGAAGAGTCCTGTAATTTGAAACATGAAGTAGATATTACATTAAAGTATATTACTAATTTATTTGTTTTTTTATAAATCAACTTTCCTCTCATTTAAAAAGCTTTTTCTCAGTAAGTGATAGTTTAAAGTTAATAAATTCCCATTTCTACGCACTATATCATCAAACCCAACCTAATAAACATATAACCTGGGGTTACACTCCCTGTAACATCCTTGTCCTTGTTTCATCTTGAGAGAGGAGATAAAAGGATACAACCACGAGGGGTTTGTCATAGAGAACGTAGCCGTTGGTTTCCCGCAGGGCTTTCTCTGCACTCTGCTCACTGGGGAGTCCTACGAAGGCCTGCCCTTTCATCCGCCCCTCCTTCATTAACACAATGTCAAACCTGAGGAAAGAAAAAAAAAAAAAAAAAAAAAGCAACGCAGGGACACAACATTATCACAAAAAACCTGTGACC